>JAJHUR010107662.1:0-39674 GCA_027495735.1 Lutjanus campechanus | reverse complement strand
AGTTATATACTATGTGCATGTACAGCTGTTTATGTGCAGAGGTCAGCACAGTGCGAGTGGTGAGTGCATCAGATCACTCCTCAACAGCAACACTACTAATAAGTGGGTTTTATTTCATGTTTTTTTTTTTTTATCTCAAGCATCTCAAACAGATATGAAAGAAAAATAAGAAATTAAGAGGTCACAGTAAAAAGCAGTGTCATTCGAAGGTCATGTTCTCTTCGGTCCAAGAAATTGTTTCACCTCTTCGTCTTATATTAGTTTTAATAAAGATGTTTGATTCAAAGTAAATACAGGTACAGTGTAAACAAATATACCAAATAATTAACAAATAGAAATACTGGTATATTGTGTTTGAGTCATCTTCATATTGTCACGGTCGGGGTGTAAAGTCAATGAAAGTACTCTGGAGGTGGACCCAAAAATGCAGGCTAAGGCACTGGTGCAGAGTCAAAGGATTTAATGAAAAAACAAAACAAAATTCAAACGCAAACTTACTTCCACAAACGGGATCCACAAACCAAACCAAAAAACAAGCGAAAGCCAATAAATCCACAGGGGGGTAGAAAACCAAAAAGACACTGGTGAACACACTGGAGGATACGGGAAACAATACACCAACACGACATGACGAACCAACAAAGACAAAGAGACTCACAGGGACTAAATACACAGGGAGGTAATCAAACACACTAATCAACAAAGGGCGGGAAAAGGACAAGGACAGGAAGTAAAAACCACAAGGACACACAAGGGAAACCAATACTACAAAATAAAACAGGAAGTAACAAAGAAAACTCCAAACCATGACACATATGACAGGATAAAAGAAATCACGTCAGAGTCAGCTGGTTACATAGGTCTGCACCATTTCTACTGACTCTGCACTTCAAGTGTTTGTAAAGAAGGAATGATATCCTCAGGCTGAGGTCACATAGCAGGGCTAAGTGAAACCATCCCAAAGTTCAGGGTGGGGTGACCTCACATGAGTGGCCATGAAAGAATTTAATGTAATGTAATGATTTAATGTAAAGAATGAAATTGTGAGTAGCTCAACTCTTTATAGCATTTCATTTGTGTGTGGGAAGGTTTATGTGTGTGTACTTTTGTGTTTCAGTGTGTGGGCTCGTGTCAGTACATACTGCACAGTATACTGACATTGATAACAAAGCAGATTGGTCTCATTCAAAAATGTGAATACCCCAAAATTTCCGTGTGTATAAACCCAAACAAAGATACTGCTTGAATCAGCAAACACTACTGAGACAACAAACGTTTTTTTTTTTTTTTGTTTTTTTGGGAAATGTTACCCTCTTGGACCAATACCATTTTCATTTAAAATGAATATCCCCCAAATCGCTCTGTGGGTTTAACCGGTGGTGGCCAGTTTATGGTCCAATCAGATAATGACTACCGCTCTTCCGTGCCATAACCCTGTGGGATCCAGTGACTCCCTTTGTGCACTGTGCTGATCCACTTTTATGACTGGCTGCCTGCAGGGTTGTTCCAGCCTGTGATTGGCTGCACACTTTCACAGTCAACAAAAGATGTATACAGCATTGTGCTTATTCAGTTCAGGAGATGCTTTCCAACTTTCCCATTGACTGCTTATCAGTTTTTTTTTACTGTATCCCGTGTTGTTTAATGATATGCCATTTTGTTGCACTCTGTGTCTGGAGAGATGGAACGGATTCAATATTAATAGTATGAAAGTGTTAGATGTCAAAAATGCTTTCACTGCTTTGGTTTGTTGCTATGGTACCTTTATTTCAGGTTGTTTCAGGTTGTCCCCATAAACAGTCCATTTTTTTGGGAAATGCTTGATTTCACAGCAGCTTGTCTGAAAAATTGTGATGCATGTTACAATGTGTTTAGATGTTTTTTTGCATTGAAATTGTGGGACCAAGTGGGAAATTGGGAAAAAAGTGGCTTGTTTTTTGTTTTGTTTTTTTACAAGCATCCTTTCAGTGTCTCCAACAAAATCTTCAGAACATTTCCAACAAAACAGCAATTCCTGTTGGGCTTTTTTATTATTCAGTTAATGGTTTTTCTTTGGAACTGTTCGAAGAAAGTCGATTTGTAGAAGAAATAATATCACATCCTCAGCTGGATGTCTCGTGAGACTTCTTGTTGACTGTCTTCAGACTTGTGGCACATGTTTTAAATCTCCATGTCCGTCTGCTTAACTCCATTCAGTATAACTTTGTAGCACAATGACACATTCAGATTTCCAAGTTTGAAAGTGGAAAGTTTGATCCATGGCCATTTACTGGCTGAATTACAGTAATCTGCGGAGTTTGAAGACACACTTCATCAGTCAGAGCATGCTCGCTCTCCATCACTACTCCTGCACATTCTTTTTTGTTCGATAGGACATGCGGTCAAAGCAGAAACTCCAAAAAATCAAGAAAAGTTGGCACTCTTGATTGAACCTTTATTGTATTTTCCACCACAGAGGTCAGGTGATTGATAAAGGTTAAAGCAATATTTTCATCAAACCAAAAATTTGTATGATAAATCCGCATACAAATGTGAACACTTACTAAAGTTACAATAATGCTTTGATAAATTATTTCCACATGGAAATCTAGTCATATTTCTTTAAAAACATTCACATTTGTGCAAAAAATCTAAATCTTTTCTCTTCTGTGTAATATAATGTTTCAAAGTATCAATCAGATTTTTTTCATCTGCTATTGGCCATCATTTGTTTCTGTTCTCAGATTTGTGTCACTGACCATTTCATACTTCAAGAACCTGCCAAGATTTGACCACATTGAAGTCGTAAAACTCACAAATGTATGACAGATTTGACGGGCTCCAGAGGGTCTGCAGCTAAATAAAGAGCCATGACTTCCCATGTCTTCCCACCCAGAAATTCAGAATGTCCCCATGAGCACCTCTTGAGTAAAAAAAATATATTTTCCCATCATTGGACTTAATTTGTTTTGACATATACTGAGCCACTGATTCATAGAAAAAACAACTCAGTACACTGTAAAATGAATCAATAAAAAGTTTAGACAACTCAAAATTTCGAGGCAACTTACTTTGAGATTTGAGCCCAACTCAAACTTAGAATTTTTGAAATAAACTTGAAAAGAGATGATTTACTTTTGCTTTTCTTCAAAATTGTTCACAGTGAGCTGTTAGCCTTATTTGTAATTATTTGGGTGTCTGAAAGTTAAATGGTTTTAGTTGAAAATATTAAAATATGAACTGTTATTCCCTTTCACTTCAATGAGTTTACTCAATAATTAAAAAAAAAATTCAGGGAATCTCTAAAACTCAAGAATTCAAGTTTATCTAAAGAAGAAAAGTAAATTATCACAACAGAAGATTAGTTGTTAGTAAAAGTTTTTCAAAACTTAAGAGTTTGAACTGGACTCAAAGCTCAAAAAATCTAGCACAATAAGTTGCCTGGAAATTTTGAGTTTTCTCAGTTTTTTTATTTTTACAGTGTACTTGAGCCTTGTGAGTGAGTAAAACTTTAATGGACCAGATGCTTTTAATACACCTTTAATATTTATTCAGGCTTTTATGTTTACTTTGGTCCTGTACTTTATTGTCTCAGTCTAAATTTAATTTCATGCACAGGAATAGTTGCTCATGAAATAACATTGCCTCGTCATACTAACCAATACTCAGTAATACTGCAGTGTATTGAATTATTGAAGCAATTTTGTTTTGGCAAACTGTCTGCTCCAGTGATTGTCAAGCTATTGTCTGAATGCAATTAGCACACAGCTGGAGACAGTCTTGTCCATTCATCACTGCACAGCTACCTTTTGTCTGCCTGGCCGAAGGGACAGAGCTGGTCTTGATCATTGACTTAAATCAACATTCATTGTGTCCTGTTTAATGTTTCTCAGGACCGCTCAGAGGGAGGAGATTGACATAAAACTCAATGACATTAAAAGATCCACATCCTTTGAGATCTTATTTTTAGATGCAGTCTTCCCGAATTAATTTTCGGTTGGTTTGACTAAACACTCTGAGGTCGACCTATGAGCTTTCAACCCCATTACACAGTCTTTATTAGTGGGAGGCAGTTTGCTCAGTTGTCATGGAGGTGGATCTGTTGACATGTGGGCTCGGTAAATGTTATGATTCTATCCATAGCACGTTTTATGGCTTCTCATCTGTGTTAGCTTGACGTTAAGAAAGGAGGTTCATTCTTCAGGTCATTCTTTACCTTGGAAATGGTAGTTTGACAAAACAAGCCCAACTCGGGGCCCACTCACTGGCATTCTCCAGATTTTTAGCACTAACTTTTCATGTCCATTGTCCCCTATGTCTGCCACTTGGGACGGATTTTCTGATGAAACAAGCCCATGTTTACATTTTCAGGCAAAGTTATATTGAGCCTGTTAGCCTGTTAAAAAAGAAGCAGAAGGAGATTCTCATTCAGATCATTTTATTTTTGATGATATATTTTGTGGTTATTACTGTTGAATCACTACCGCTCTTATCCACAGAGGCCTCTAAAATCAACAAAATATGATATAGTAACTTCTGACATCCTGAATAGTCAACAGATTTATAATAAGACTAGATCAGCAGGGCAGGATAAATTGCATCGGTTTACTTTCAAAAAAATATTGACGTCCCATGAAAGGTAACCTACAGTTGTAAAGAATTAGTGTAGTATTAGTGATGCATCCTGTTGCTACAGATTTATGTTGATGCTAAACATGGCAGAGTCCTGCTAACAGCTCTCAGATGAAACTGAGGCACCTCATACAACATTTTAGCCTCATGACATAGTTAGATGTGGGAAACAGTGCTTAAGTTTGTGTCAGAGGAAAGCTTTGTACAGTATTCGTGAGGCTGCTTCTAGTTAACCTTGATCCAGTTGCTGAAATGTCTGACTGGAATGTTTGGACACATATCTGCCTTTATTTTGTTTGTGGCCAAAATGCAAATGAAAATGATTAGAAGTTCAAGAAGTCCTGGGAAATGGCTGGTCTGTCTTAACCTGAGACACCAGATGGTTTGTTACGTTGGACCATCTGGGAAACCATCCTTAGAAGCGATCTGAAATAGGGCAGGCACTTTTAAAAAAAAATACTTGGCAGGTGACTGGTTGAATCATCTGTCTGTCACGTCTAACATGGGCTAAGTTCAACCAGTCGGATCAAACAGTTGCCAAAGCTGGTCGGGAGAAGAGCAAAAACATCTTTTCCATTGAGAAAAGCCTTCAGTGCCGTTCTTTGCTCTTCTTTCAATGAAGAAATGCTCTCCAGTTCTGATATAACTGATGCTATCACAGTATCTACACCAACCTCTTCAGGAGTCGGCATCGTTTGTTCGAGATGAGTCATTTCCAAGGACACTTCTCGCTGTCATTGCACTTAAAACTACGCTCCAGTTGATGCTGATTGACTGCACCATTTTTGGTGCAGTCACAAACAAATAACTTGAATCACTTGCGTGGTCTTGTGATCTCTTGATCTCTACCTGCCTTGCAAGGGTAAGGTCAGTCTCACAGTTAAGCTATCACTGTTTCCTGAGCCTGTGTTTTCTCCGTTGCAAGACAAAAAAACATGCTGACAAAGAGTGTCCCCAACCTGTGCTCACCTTGCTTTTTAGCCACATTTGAGGGCCAGATGTTCTCCATATTTACTGCTGTGAGAACAGATAATGCAATGCATATTTTCCACTCATTTTTCAGTCATGTTTTCCACCCCAATACTTAAAAGACCATCAAGCAGGCAGATCTACCTCCGGGGTTCATTCCCTCAGGTTTATTCCTGTACTTTAGTCTGTAATGAGAGATCCCAACTTTTACTGTCACTTCACTTTGTTGTCTTGTAAAATCTTGTGGGATTTCACTTGGCATACCTCTATAAAGTTTTGTTAGCTCCCCTGTGCTGGACCTAAATGCGCTACCATAAAAGTTAACTTGAAGAATTACAGTATTTTCACACTTATACCAGAAAACCAGAATGGGTTTTGTCTCTGCTGGTTCAACACAAGGATGTTGTCTTTTTCATTTCTTTTCAGATTAGATGTGTGGGAGGCAAAGTAAGCTGTGTCTAATATGAGAAGTCTAAAGTGAAGGCAGCAGTGAATCTGTATCTGAAGTGACTTCCTCCAATAATTTTTGGAATTTCAAAGCTTCAGGGTTAAAATAAAGGCAAAGAAAAATGCTGTGGCCAGAGGCAAATCAACAGTGACTTCAGAGGAGCTGGTTACTGGGTCAGACTAGAGAAACAGACTTCATGGGGCTGCGCTCTATTTGGGTTACTCAGATTTCTGCACTGTCTCACCCCGAGCTGTCGATAGCTCCAATTACACTGCTCCACATCAGCAGTGGAAACGTCTTCTCTCTGTGGTATTTGCCAAAGATCAACTTATTGGTGAAATGAATCTCTGCTAAAGGACAGTCAAGTGTCCTCTCTTTTTCCTGTAACTTTTTTTTTTTTTTTTTTTTTGGATTTAGTACGGACAAAACTATTCTGATTTTGTTTGTTCTACTTTTGTGTTCTACAATTGTGTTATTGATAGTTTTTGGATGTTGAAGTCACATTGAGTCACAAATAGTTAAGCTCTCATCTATCACTGTTCTCTGTATCCTCCAGCTCTTGAGTTTTTACCACCTTGTTTGTGCAAGAGGTGATTTTTCATCTTTAGGACCATTTTTTGGTTAAAGTTACTACAGTATGTGGAATTTTAAGAAATTCCTTTTTATTAATGACGGTAGTGGCCATGATGTGAACTGCAGTCAAGAACCTGTTTTACACGTGCTCCACTCCATAGACTCAGGTGAGCATCCTGGGCATGGCCCAACGGAGACGTGACAAACATGAGATGAGTAAGTTAGGCTTGTGTTGTGATGGGTGCCGGTTGTTTGTTGACATTGGCAGGCTCCATTTCTAAGCTGGAATGTCCATAAACATCACATCCTTAAGATTTTCCTGGAAAAAGCGCCCGGAGGCCTTTATAGAAATCAATCCTAAAGGCTGTTATAGGTAATGAAGAAATTGATGGGAGATCAAATTTAATTTAAGCATTGTACAATATGTGTACATATTGGCAATACAAAGAGATACATGCATGTAAATTGTTTCACACTGTACAGTTAAGTAAAAGTTGAATTAAAATGAAAGAACTAGAAATTAGACTATAATCTGAATTTAAAAACAAGTGAATATCAATGAAAAAAGACAAGAATGAGGGCTTTTGGTGATGAAAATTCACATCTGGTTCAAGAAAAAAGAGAGAAAAATATATACCTTGGTGATAAAGTCTCTTGTTAAAGTCTCTGAATGTTGTGTCAGCCCTTATTGGACATGACTCATACAATATGAACTGCAACATTTGTTAAACTTGTAACTTTCACCTGCGTGGGGCTTGATCGGAACAGGATGGTGCACTGGGAGACATTTACAAGCCAGAGCCATCAAATGAAAATGGGGGGGTTTGCTTTGAATAATCCAAGACCAGGTGTTCTTTTTTACAGAGTTTCAATGTCAACTGAATCTGATGGTCAAGAGTTATCCACGTCATCATCTTCATTGTGTAATTTTAGTTGAGTAAATGCGGGCCGGCTAAAATTGACTAAAAGATCAAACAAAGAATGAAACCTTTTAGTAATCTGATATAAAAAGCATCCAATTAAAAAGTGTTTGTGTTTGAAACCATAGAAACTTAAAGCTACTATCTTGCTGATTTTGGATGCCCCTGGGAACAAAACATCATAACCACAAAATATAACGTAAAAAATGAGATGATCAAAATGAAAATCTCCTGCTTCCTTTTAACTGGCTAACATACGTCATTTTATCTGATTTCAAGAAGAATCCAACCCGGTGGCAGGCTGTAAGAATGACTACAAAGAAATAATCGATCTTGCTGATGGTCTTGTTTGCTTATGTAGGTCAAATGAAGGCATCAGTATAAAATTTAGACTGTTTCATAACCAGTTAAGCACTCCTTGTAGAAGCTTTGGATTTAGTTTCCTGTTGTTTAACAAGTCTGTTTGTTTCTGTGAAAATATCCTTGAGCAAAACACTAACCCCCCTTGCTCTCTGACATATCTAGTCGTTTTTTTAACGCACACGTCAGTGTACTTACACAGGAATCGACATAACAGCTAAGAGCAAGGACAACAAAAGCTGAACAAATAAAGTTACCAAAAGAAGATCTCTTTTTATTTCAGAAACAGAATGAAATACTGTTTTCAGTTTCAGTCTTTTGATTAAGTGAGAGGTTTCTGAACTCTTTCCCTGAAGTACTTTGGACCTCATTTGCACTTTATGTGTTGGAGTTAGAGCAGCACTGTGACCGCTTACTGACACAAGCAGCTGTCTCTAAAAGTTAACATGTTCTATCGTCCTAACCAGGAAGATGAACAATGAGTGAATCATCTCATTGGCTTTCAAGCTCAGCGCGCTCTCGTCTCCATATGTCAGCATGTATCATCTTTGCTCTTTGCAGGCAGACAAGAACTGCAGCTGGCGTCCCACTAGATCTTTTTACTGTATCTTTTCATTTGTGGCCATTTGGCTTTTGAAAGGCTATTCACACTCCTCAGTCCGTTTTTTTAATGTTTTATCTCTCCGTTTCCTCTTTGCGTGACCTCTGGGAGCAAAGCGCTCTCGTCTTACTGTAGTGGCCAGACAGCAAATACAGAGCTGGACTCTGCTGTCTGCTCCAGAATGTCACATTCGAGTGAGACACAGACGGAGCTGAGACAGCCTCTCTGGAATCAACTGGCCTGTGTTCAACACAGCTGGAAGCAGCAACGAACAGGAAGTGAGAAAGTAAAGAGCTTGGGTCCAGTTGCAGTGTCACAAGAGGCATTTTTAAGTATCAAGTGTCACTTTCTCAGTCTGCTGTGCTGTTAGTTACTATAATAGTGTTATCTTTCCTTTGCCTGTATACCCAAAATACTGTATGAAGGACACTGTGTAGAGTACAATTGAATAACATACAACATTTTGTCAAGTCTGTGCAGGTTTAAAGGAGAAATATGTAATATATCTACAGTACTAAATCAGTAATTTGACATGACATGTCATCAGATTAAAGAAAGGTGCTATGTTGGAATACCAGCTTAATGCTAATGCCAGTATGTTCTGAGAAAATTCCATTTTTGGTCAAAATAGCTGTTTTTGTTTGCCTGTTTCACATTTGTCAGAAGTTAAATTAATGCCAAATGTTTGCCAAATGAGTAAGTGTCTGTATTTGAGTCATAAGAAATCATAAAAAATCTTTTAGCAAGGGTAGATGTTTATAAAGATTAAATTGGGCAATATGTTAATGGCGTCTAGCAGGCAGTCACCGAACTCTATCTCCAGAGTGTGTATTTTCAGAGCAGTGAGCTTTTGTTTTCAGGACAACAGACAATTGACAGTTATGAACAGCTGATCAACTTGTAGTGAAGGACTTGTTGTCACTGCCTGAGCTTCCTCAAGTCTGGGGAGGAGGGGCGGGGTACATAACTTGCTTCAGCCATAGACTGAAATAGGGATTCAACCTATTTAATATATTGTCAGTTTCTTCTTTAATGTGTTAAGGTAGCTCAGATATGCCCATTTACAGTTGAGCACTTTTAATGCACAGATCAAATTGATATCTGTCCTCCCGTCTAACTCTGTGTATGACAGCAAACAAGCATACTGTGACACGAAGGAATGTGTTTATTAATATGCTTTAGAGGCTCTGGTTGGCAGATTTTGTTACTTCTCAACAGTACAAAGCAAGCTTTTTCCCCGTTTCTAGTATGCTAAGCTAAGCTAACCAGCTTCAGGCCCCAGCTACATACATATATTATAGACATAAGAGTGATATTGATCTTCGATAAACTGTATCAACTATTGTTTTCAAATACTATAAGCATCATATAGATTCATGTTGAAACAAACAGATACACAAATACATAACATATTTAATGTTGTCAAGCAGCATAAAACTAACTTGAAGCTACCAATGAGGAAATTTCAGGTAAAAACCTGGCTTTAAGAGATTATCCATGTCAGTCTGACATTCTGTATTTCACAATCATTATGCAATCATTTTGATGAGGCATTACACCCGCTTTTAAAATGGCTGATCTATTGACAGGGCTAGCGCTCCAACAGTGTCACTTTGAAATAATAATGTGTTATGTGATTGTGTCAGCCTTAATAAACATTCGCGATCCTTTTTATTTTGGGTGTTCCCTGCATTTCCCCACAAGAAAGAAATTCCACACGCAGCTCCTGGAGCAAACACATGGATAGCTGTGAGTCTGATTTTATCTGTGCTTCTCTGCATTCTTTCACATTCTCCCAGATGGGCCTGTCCAGGGCCTTTTAAATGAGATATACCTACGCGGACTGTCAGAGACTTGCTAAAGGGCAGATGGATGAACAGGCAGGGAGTCTGAATTTACTGTTACTTCCATTATTTGCATCATTCTAACGGCCATAAATATAAGAGCTGAAGTTAGATTAATGTCAACTTAATTGAAAATTTATGAAAGAAAACTGTGAAGAATTTCATGTCTTGAATGTGATGTTTCATTTTCCTGACACTTTTATTGCAGTTGGACAGATTCTGATAAGGCAACAGCCTGCAAAATAAATGGCCATTGCCTTCTCAGTTACCAGTTTTGACTAATATCAACCAACTGTCAGTTTCCTAATTGTTAATTGAGAAATAAGTGATATTTATAACAAACAGTAGGGAGTGAGGCCTAACTAAATCATGAAATGCTAGCAGACATGCTAAATTGAAAATACCAGCTTCTCCAAGAGCAACACTACAGCCAACATATTCTCCTTTGAAATTTCCATTCTAGGCCTGAATGATTGTTTTTGTTTGTTTGTGTCTTCTTTATTAGAGTTAAAATTATTGCCGAATGTTTGCAGAATGAGCAAGTGTCTGTTTATGAGTCATGAGAGATCATTAATAATCTTTTAGAAGGCGTAAATATTTCTAATGGTTAAATTTAGCAATATGTTAATGGAGTCTGGCAGGCAGTGAGACGGGCGGTTACTGAACTCAGTGTGTATTTTCCGAGCAGTGGGTTTTTGTTTTCAGGATGGCTGGCTTAGCTTTACATTGACAGACAATTGACAGTTATTAACAGCTGATCAACTTACAATGTGGGACTTGTCGCTTGTTATTGTCCACATATAGTGATGCGCTCGTCATGGGCTCCTGTTCAGTGGAGCAGCAGCCTGCAGGCAACCTGTCTAAGTTTTGAGATGGGGAAACAACTTGTTTCAACTATCAATCTTAAATTAAACAAGGATTTAACTTATTTAATATACCATTTATGGCTTTAACTTGCTATTTGGACTGTAGTCCTCATTTCTGAACACTACGGACTTAAAGATTTCTGTCTTAAAGATGATTAAAAGGTTAAAAAGCTCTCCAGGGGGATCCTATTCATTAGTCACTACCAAAACTATTACTACTAACAACAAACAGTTCATGTACTTGTAAGCTCATCAAACAGGTGAGCCTGTCTCATGTAGACCATCCTTCCCCTCTCGGCATGTACAGCACAGAACAACCTGGTATGTTGGCATCTTACTGTCTGCTCTACAACTGATGAATGATATCCTTTGGAAGGGAAAACACATCACTCCTCATATCTTCAAAGCTTCAGCTATTGTTCATACCAGTTTGAGCAGACAGACACTTTCTGTTGTCCAGAATGCCAGGGTTTGACAGAAGTGTTCTCCACTGAAAAATCCAACCCACATTGCATTCTCAATCGTCTTTTTAGTCCTGCTTTGAACTATTGATTTGTGGGTTTTTTTCCGTGGTATTGAGCCAGCAGGCCTGACTATAACTTAGATTATGTAACATGCGTGACATGCCATGCAAATTCTAAAATCTGATTTACGACCCCGGAGTTCCTAAAAAGTTTTGAATGAGACATTAAAATATTAAACACAAATACAAATTAGGAAAAAGATCATAAAAGAAGATGTAGCCCGCATTTTCAACACTCTATCACACATACACGACCCATTTCTTTGAGATCAATAAAGGTCACTTTTTTGTGACAAACATGCTTATGAATGACTTGAAAACCTATATATCAGTGGTGACAGGATTACGTAAGGACATCTGAGACTTCAAATAAATCTTTAAACAGACATCAAACCTATGAAAACAGTGTTTCTTAGAAGAAGGATGTTGAGGAAAGACAAATACCTCACTTGTGATGGCCCAGCATGACCCCGTGCTACATGTCTACAGTGAATCAGCTTGCAACAAGTTCTGACTTCTGACTTTGAAGGTCGCCCAAGACCTTCAGTCCTCACCGGCTTTAGTTTGCTTCAGCCTCAGTGAGCAAAGGTTGAAGGTTGCGTAGATGGAATGTGTCGGATTACAGATGTTTGCTGCAAGCCCATGACGTAGAAATTCCATCTAGGTTGTTATCACCTTTTTAGAAAGTCTGATTTAATTTCATCTCTGCCCTGCGTGTCTTCAGAGAGGAGTGTAATACCTTGGCAATTACACAGTCTAATGATTTTGGATGGCAGTTGATGAAGAGCTGTGGTTGCTAATGGAGCTGCTCTCTGACCCTCTTAAGTTTTAAGTGGCTATTTTAGCAGCCTCAGGGCAGGACCCAGACAGCTTGGCTATTGTTGATTAAGGTCATTGAGCAGGAGGTCATGGTGAAAGAAGACTCCTTGAAAATAGAAGAGCTATTGAAATGTGCTGCCAAACTGTTTGTTTTGTGTCTCAAACATTTTTATACACCAAAAAACCCAAGTAAAACACATCCTTATGTAGGTGTAATGTGTTTGTGCTTACTTGGCTGAGATTTTGGAGAAATCTTCTTGTCTTTGTGCTCCATACACACACCTGGAAATCCTCTGTGTGTGTGTGTGTGTGTGTGTGTGTGTGTGTGTGTGTGTGTGTGTGTGTGTGTGTGTGTGTGTGTGTGTGTGTGTGTATAGAGGAGAGAGGCTGCAACGATCACCCGTCAAAGAAAGATTCAATTCATCCCAGTTTAGTCATTTTGTGTTTGAGTCATCCCCAGACCTCAGCTATTGTTGACTCCCTTTCCCAGCACAGGCATCTGCCTGCTGGTAAAAGATTATTTCTCCTGCATAAAACAACTTTAGTACATGGGAAAAAATGCTGGACTCTTGTTGTACCAAATGTGGTTTTATTGCTGCTTGGCAAGTTGTTTTCTAAGATTCCTGTTAGTAGTATACTTTAAAAGGATACCCTGTCTTTACAACTAGCTAGGAATCTCTGAAATCATCATATGACTGATGCTCCACAGTAGAACTATGCATTCACCCAAGCATTACCATTTAGTTTGCTATTTGTTGGGCTGTTTTCAGTTCTTCTTTTTTATGATGTTGGAATTGTGAAGTCCATTGTGTCCCATTTAACCAACATAATTCAGAGAGAAGGCAGACATCTCTACGGCCGTGACTCCAAAACGCTGCAACTCATGCAACACCTAAGTTTCGCAGCTTTTTACTCCTACCACCTGTCCACATTGTTTGAGGTGTACATTTACATTACTCTCGTCAGTCACAACAAAGTGTCAGCTACATTCAACTGTCAGTGAACAGAATAAAAATGTAGGTCTCTGACCCTGAAATGTAAGATTTAAACAACCTACATTTTTGGAACTGTGTCTGTTAAGTATGCATAAATTGATTGATTACATGCCTGTGAAGATGTTTTCCTGTAAAGTATTTGTCTGATTTCTTGATGGTATGGCTGCAGCTGTTGCTGCATGTCTGAGAATATTAAAAATTTGTATGGTGTGCCTCAAGGTTCTACATTAGGACCACTTCTGTTTTCTGTTTTTATTTACAATCTCCTGATTGATTGATGTTTTTCTCAATTTATTAGTTGCTACTGTACCAATCTTGGAAAAACTCATTTTTGGTTCCTCTGGTATAGCCTGCAGATATGCAGATAATGGATATCTGGGCCAAGAGTATTTCTTTTGTGTGCTAGTCATTCTTTACAGTTCTACTAGCAGCTTGTAGTAGAAATAAAAGTAACGATACAAATAAGCATGGCTGGAGGTAGAATAAAATAGATTTAAAATGGTTTGTTACCTGCCCTGGTCTCACACATCATTTATGTTTGAAAATAAAGTGAAAATAGAGTCTTGAGTTGTGAACACTCGTCTTGAATTATGATTGCTCCATAATATCATATCATATACTCTACTTTAACCAGCTGCAGATAAGAATATATACGAGGAGTCTCATTTTATGGAGAGTTTCCTATTGCTATTGCTTCTGATTGGCTGTCAGAGTGTTGAGGTAATGCTCCTTCACCCTCATCTGCTCCACTGGCTGATAGAAACAGATGAGATAATCCTCCCCTCTCACTGAGAAATCTAGTGAAGAAGTGATTGTGTACATGTGCTTGTCTGTGCGCCACATCCACATGTTGGTTAGAGTGTGGGGTGTGTGTTTGCACATGTTTAAATGGGCGTGCAGTGTGTGTTGATGTTACTTTATTGATGTGTGGGTGCCTTATTAATCTGTAAACAGTTGACTCATCATGACAAGCGCTGGCAGGAACCTCAAGCCCCATTTCTGATTAAACAAAGTTATATAACAAAGTTCATTCCAGGAGGCTTCATGTTTTTGTGATAAATGACAGGTATGGAAAATCAAGAATTTCTGTGAGAAACACAGTATGGATTTTAACCTTGGGGATGCTCGTCTTCTTTATGGAAGCAGGTGTGCTGTTACGCAACTTGGTCTTCTAAATAGAGAGTCATAAAAAGGAGAGTGCTGTGTGACACAGTTCCTGGGAAACATCATCTGCATGCTGAACGTGATGTCATCTTTTTTTGTCTGCTTCTCCTAGCTGCTGACTGGGACCTTGGATGGGAAGCTGCGACTGTTTCAGTCCAGCAGTGGGACTCATCTGTCTCATGACACCAGTGCTGCTGTGCATAACGTCCCCAACATGACTGCGTAATTGCAGCAGGCTGCTGCAAAGGCCATGCAGGTTTCATTAAAGCAGTTCCATCCCCCTGGCTAGGATTTTACTGGCAAAGAAGAACATAAAGGTTTTGTTTTTACTTGGTGGTTAAATGAAGATCAAAAATAGATACAAAGTTTAAAGAGGTTTTGTTTTTCTTGTTATATGTGCCTTTTGTGTTCTTTTCAAATTGTCAAAAGGAGCCACCCATTCCAATTCACTGCGCTTTGTTAATCTTCCAGTACTTACATCATTAGACCGCTTTTCTTTGGGCTGAGAATCAAAGTCATGTCAGGGGTTTGATTGAATGTGTTTTCATTTAACCACATTATTGTGATGCAATATTTTCTCAATTACAGATAATTACAGCTAAATTTGCTAATAACATTTTTATCAGAAGTATTTCCCTTCTGTTCATCCACATTTTGGATGGTCAGTCGGCAGATTTTGTTTGTTCAGTATGTGCAACAGATGTACTTCTATATCACTGGCTGTGACCACTACTTAACAGATCAGCACACAGAGCTATGACATCAACTGGGTGCAACCTCTCTGGCTGCCAGACACACAGATGCTACTACTGTTCACACTGACACACCCATCCCCATTGTTTCAGCTGTACAACAAAATGTCAGCTACATTCAACTATAAGAGAACAGAATAAAAATGTAGGATGCTGACCCTGAAATTTAAGATTTAGAAGGGCTACACTGCTGGAACCGTTTATGTCAAGTATGAATAAATTGTTACATATTGGATACATGCCTGTGGAGTTTTTTTCTTGTAAAGTATTTGTCTGGTTACATGGTGTGTATGCAGCTGTTATTGCATGTATGTGAGTACTAAAAATTTGAATGGAACACCTCAAGGTTCTACTATAGGACCACTTTTGTTTTCTGTTTGTATGTACAATCTCCTGATTGATGTCTTTTTTTTTTCTCACATAGTTATTAGTTACCATTATACCAATCTGGAAAACCCACTGGCTATAGCCTGGGGCAACGCCAATTTTTCAGGGCTTCTGGTTTAGGGGATATCTGAATAATGCATATCTGGACCAAGAGTTCCTCTTACATATGCTCGTCATTTTTTTACAGACCCACTACCGTGTTGAGACACAAGAATGAAGAAAGAGTTTGGCTCGGGTTATCTCTTAAAAAAGCTGCTAGAAAGCTAAGTTGTTGTCAGACCATAGCTGGTTTCCAAGACTGCATTTTGACCAGTGTGTTTCCACTCTTTCTTTACTACTTACCAACATGCAACCAAAGCCCACTCAGACGTGATTGGTCAATACTGCTGGGACCACAAACGCAAACCAGAATGCTTCCACTGGCAAAATCTTGTCCGTTGCCCATAAATTCTGCATCCATGTAAGGATATCTCTTTATAGAGATTACTGTTATATATACACTATGATTTATTCTTTGAAACTATATATCAAAGCACTATTTACTTCTATTATGCAGTAATGTGGCCACAGACATCCCATATATACATCAAAACCTTATTCAACACACATTCAAGAGGATTTTCAATCTGACTTTTAACATCCTACAATGTTGCTTATCTGCTAACAAACTTGTAAAACAAAGCCTGGTTTGATTTTTAGTGTGGGGCAGAACCTCGACTCCAAATCCAACTCTCTGGTTTTAGTTTGTAACAGCGGTACATCTTTCCAGAAAGCTGGTAAAATTAAATATCTTGGTTTGTGGATTGACTCTGGACTCACTTGTAACCAAACAATGATTATATAATAAAAACATTCTTTTTATTATTGTTACTTTTGCAGTATGGTTTCATTCAAATTGGTCTGAATTTAATGGCAGAGAGAGATTTGCTTCACAACTTACATCACTGATGCTGGACTACATTATCAAACTTCTTTTAAAACCAATCACCTTCCTCTTAATGTCTCTAAAGGTTTTTGTAAATCTGTATAGGATAGGACTGTTTTTTTCCCCCAATATTTGATTCACTCCCCTGGCTTCCTCTTGATACAAGACAACAATCTCATTTGTATCAACTTTTTCCACTGCATTCATTTTAATCATCCATATATAAAACAATTCTTTGTCCAATATATGTTACTGCCTTTAATCATTATGTTACTCTGATCAGGTCCTCTTTGTGGTACCCCTTGTCTCCAAGGAAATTACTTAAAAATTTTTAAAAAAAGTACTTTAGGGCATACTTCAGCGGAATAATTTACCTCAAGGTATTTGGTTATTTAATTTCTTTCCCAGTTTCACAGCATAATTCTACAGTTAATTAATATATCCTGAGGACATTTCACTGGCAACCACTTTGTTTTCTTCTATGTTTAGGGCTCGGGGACGATTTTTACTTTTTCTTGCCCAGAAAAGAGCTCTTCCTACTATTAATTTCCTACTATGCTGCCATTATCACTGCCGACATGTTCTAACCCACAGCTGTCTTAAGAGAGGCTGAAGGAAAATTCTACCTATCTGTAATGGAATGAAATTTCAAGCGTCACTCATCCTACGTCCATTAGGAAAAGATATTGTATTTGACGCATTATCTGACGCTGACGCTGATGATAGAATGATAAATCCACTGATAGGCCGCCTTGTCTTAACTCCCTCAGACGGAGGTGAATTTTCAGAAGACTGCTCGTCTCTGCCTTGTCCCCAGTCCAATACTCTGCGTTTGATTTACTCTGTCTTTTTGGCCTGTGTGCTCTAATTGATACCGAGGCGGACTGCCTGTGAAGATTGTTCTCTGTGCACCACCAGCCTCAGTTAGCTCAGATGAAATATTGCTTTGAAGTTGCACAACATCAGCTGCCAGGTTTCCTATCACAAAAACTGATGTTACACATTAAAGAAAGCAGAGCTGAGGCTGCATAGGATTTATGGGGTGGTACCTATTCTTTTGTCATACAGCACATTATGTATACATGTGTGTGTGTGTGTGTGTGTGCACATGCATTTTTTTATGCCACAAAGATAGCTATGTACTGGCAAGGTTGAGTCTGCCCTGTCACGGTGAGCTTTAGTGTTCCTGCAAGCAGCAGAGACGTTCTACTGGAACAAAACATAATAAATTGTCTATGGAGTAAATTTATGTCGCCATGTTCTCTCTATTTTAATGTGATGGAATGTGTGTGAGTGTGTGTGTTTAGGAGTCAGTGTCTTCTCTTGAATGAATTAACCTGCTACTCTAAAATTCAGTGAGCATACGTTCACAAACCAAAGTGATATATTGGTGTACGCACACATTCCTTGTCTGTGTGAGGTCGATTTGGGTGCACTCCCTGCATTGATCTCACCAGTAAAGAATGACGTGTTTATACTTGCAAATAAAAGGATTTCAGGGACAGCCACACCCGTACATCATAATGCAATCTGGTCCAAAGTTAGATCTCTCACAATACTTCATTTAATTTGACAAAGAGAAGAACTTAGAGTACTAGGACACTGGATATATGACAGCAGTGAACAGAGCAGAGTGTCACACTGGGAGAAGATACAGTGCAGAGCTCACTATCAAGACGTTCATTTTCCATCTCAGCAGAATCATGTACGACTCAAATACAGTCTGTGCATGCCTCTGACGTTACCTGCAAAGTGTTTTAGTTTTTCGGACCTTAACTTCCCCTCACGAGTACTTTATATAAAGAAAACCAACATATACATCATGAGACACGTGCAGTTTAATGAACCCCCATAGACCTCTGAGGATCTCTGCTCCTTTGTTTTCATGAACTCGGAGCAACCTAAAGTCAAGGGAGGGGAACATTTGTGCACATGTCAAAAACTGCTGTTATATAGCTGTGACTCAAGTCTTGCGTAAAGATTTTCTGGATATCATATAACATTCAATAAGTTATTAAAAGGGACAGTTCAGTCCAAAATCAAAAGTAAATATTTTTCCTCTGGCCTGTAGTGCTGTTTATCCATCTAGATTGTTTTGGTGAGAGTTGCAGAGTTTTTGGATTTATCGGCCGTAGAGATGTCTGCCTTCTCTCCAAGTTAATGGGACAAAATGAAAAGAAAAAAACTCAGCTTGGTGCTCAAAGCACCAAAAAAAATACATTTGAAAAACTCAACAGCAATGTGGCTCATATTGAGAAACAAGCCCAGGATTTCTGGAAATTTTCTTTTTCTTTTCTGCTTTGAGCACCACAAGCCGAGTGCAATCTAGTCCCATTATAGTTGAGAGAAGACAGACGTCACTACTGCCAATATCTCCAAAACTGTGCAACTCACACCAAAACAGCCTATATGGATAAATAGCACTATAGGCCAGAGGGGGAAAAAATTAAATTTTGATCTTGGGGTGAGATTACCCTTTTAAAGAAGTAGCCAGGGTCATGGATATTAAAGTGATAATCTTTCACATGATTTCACATGTTTATTTTACATAATTTTTAATGCTGACTGGTAGGACATACTGTCACAGTGACGTAGAGCATCAGGAAGAAAACTAAGTGATGGGTGCCACAATTGCTTGTTTTATATAGTGGAAGTCAACAGAGGCACCTCAAAATGTCCCAAAAGTCCTGATGACTAGTGTGGGAGGTTGTTCCACAGGAGCACTAATACACTCAAAACTTTAAACACAGTGCAGCAAAAGAGCAATAAAGTTGGTGCTATCAGGTGGAACAGTAAAGTTGATCCATGGTGCCTCCTTTCTGATCACCTGTGTCACACAAGTTGTGAAAGACAGCAAGCTACGACTGGGGTCCATCGTCCATCGTGTAGTCTGCTGTGTCACTTAGCCAACTCATGGTGACAATTTATGACTCTTTGAGCAACTAATCTGACATGTTAGATTTGGAAGGCTAAACAGTTATATGGTCTGATCCCCTGCATGCATTCCATGCATTTGTGAAATGTAACTGGGATGTAATAACATTTAGTCAAGTACTGTACTTGCATACAGTGTAACTTTTAGGTATGTGTACTCAATAATATAGTACCTCATCATCGTTCTGGATCCACTAGAAGTGTGTGGTGGTGTCTGTATCTGCAAAGAACCTGCGCTCTCCCTGTATTTTCTTAATTTCTCAAATTTTGCTGCGGCGTCAGCCTTTGGGCAGTGGTATGCAGCCCCCCCAGACAATAACAGCGTGCAGGTTGAGCAGTTGGGTTGAGAGCTGCAGAGAGAGATACACACACTTACAGGCAGAGCAGACTGAGGACACAGACATGATGCAGCTGCATCCACACAAAATTAGGTGTTTTGCAGAGGTGTGGGCATGTTTATTTGTGCTTTAGAACGTAACCGCTCAGAAAATGTTTTCTCTGATTCACTGCTTTGTTCTCACTAACACTCGTCCCTCGCTTCATTTACTCTCTACCTCTCCCTTGTTCTCTCACTTTCTTGTGAATTAGGCTGAGGAGGAGAGGCTGACTTTGAATGGTACATTCACAAATAGCAAATGATTATGATAACATATCCTGTGTAATAACATGATAGGGCTATCAGTGATCACTTGCGTGTGTGTACAAGCATGACCAGCAAGCTTATTCGCAGCTCATCTTGCATACTACTGGACCTGATCACCTTATTTTGAAGGAGCTCTGTGATTCATAATTATTGATTAACTACTTATATGTAACTAGTTACATGTAATTAAATTACAAAATAAATGTTGTTGTTATCTGTTACAGTTACAGAGAAAGAAAACATGTCATTAAATTAGTTATCAATCAAAATGTTGGTGACTACAAAGGGATTACATCCAAACTCTACTCAAACAGTCCAGTCTTTTCCAAAACTGATCTCATAGGTCAAACAACAGCACAAGAAGTTTACTTGTAAGCCAGTAGTTCAGACAGTTAGAACAAGCAGCAACAACCACTAATGATAAACAAAAATAAAAAAAATTCCACTTGCAGAATGTCAAATTTCTTCAACAGAAACTTCAAAATAAAAGCCATACTGTGCTATCACCATAGCATCCAAAAGAAGAAGTGAGCAGCGCATACTACCAACAACCAAAATTAGAGGTCTCATCACTGCACATCAATTTGTGTTAGTGGCAGGGAGATATGAAAACATTTTCTCCCTACATGTCTGCATGTGGAACATTTTTCCTCTCATCATACCCATGTTCATGTTACTATTCACATACATTTCCTTGTGAGTATGTTAAAAAGAAAGTCTTCACATCTTGAAGTGTCAGCCTGCCTGTGTTTCTCCTTATGTGGTCTACAAATTACACAGAGTCATATTTTTGGCTTGAATAATACAGCACATGTCCCAGTGTTCAGCAACTCTTTCTGACTACAGTATAAAGGGTAACAGGGTGAGGATGAAAATGCATGATAATCTATAGAGTGACTAGTAAATATTGGTGAAATATCCAGATGGAGCCAGATGGGAAGAGCCAGACGGGGAAATCAGTGTCTTTGTACTTGACTCTGTCCCGAGATTTTCTGGGCTGCTGTGTGCAGACAACGACGGAAATACAGATTAGGAGCAGATGTGTCATCCAGGGTACAAGGCATAAACATTCAAGCTCTTAACACTCAGATAAATCAACACAAGACCCTCACGGAGTTAGCAGTAAAAATGGGGAAAACAGGAGCGCGTAACACGAGGTGCCAGATCGCTGAACGAGACAGGGGCCACTTAGGAACCCTGCTGCGCTTTTGAATCCCTTCAAATAGTAGCTTTTTGAACAATAATCTTCATTTTTAAAAACTGAAAAAAACTAAATATGTAACCTTTATTTAAACTCAAAAAATTATTGATGATGGATGCATTTATTATGGATTTGAATATACCAGAATATTGACTTTCAGGATGTTTTGCAAAGAGCTTTAGGTGGCTGAAACTAAAAGCTGATCTTTTCAGCTCAGCATAAACTCAGGGGACTTGAGGGGAAAGTAAGGTCCAGAATAATGAAAAATATAGTGGAATAGGAATATAGTGAAATGTATAGTGGCAATTTTGCAATGATTGCTGTGTAAATAAATAAGTACATATGCTTATCCCACCTCTGAAACAATGAAGACCACCCAACTGTATAATTACTATCACCAGAAATAAACCTGAGAGTATAATGAGAAACATGGATGAAACATGATCCCTTTCCTCCAAAACATTGGGAAGTTCAACCATTTTTTTCTTTAGTTTGATGACAAGGCTGTCGATATATTTGAAAGCAAGTTTTTCATCAATCCAAATACTAAAGTATTTATATTCTGTAACTCTCTCTATGTTGAATCTGAAAATGATTAGTTTGCTCCAATAATTCCTGACTATCTTTCAGTCCTCAGCAGCAAACACCCATCAAAGTTATATTTGAGTCAAAACAAATGCTGCAAATTGAGACTGCTTCAAAGAAGCAGTTTGTAAGCCTCCCTGAAAACATGATTTGT
The DNA here is from genome assembly GCA_027495735.1 of Lutjanus campechanus. NCBI lineage: Eukaryota > Metazoa > Chordata > Actinopteri > Lutjaniformes > Lutjanidae > Lutjanus > Lutjanus campechanus. The sequence goes on along the minus strand of JAJHUR010107662.1, from coordinate 17,400 downwards.
GAAATTTTGGTTTCTCTAAAATTTTGACAACATGCTATTTTTTGATCATCATGGATGTGTAAAATCTGGCTATTATTAATGTATGATTCATGCATGACGGTGATTCATCACTGATTAACTTTACAGTAGTAAAGATTCTAGCATGCATGTTATCAGGAAAAAAGGTCAGGAAAAAAACAATCTTACTCCCACTCAGTCTGCATGCCAAATCACCATTATTAATTCCTCTGTTTGTAATCAGCGTACAGATATCATCTCATTTTGATCCCCATGTGGAGGTTTGATGTGGCCATTAACGGAGCAATATGTAGTAATTGTATGTGGAAAAATAAGTACTGTAGTCTTAATAGTGGGTTAGAGCCATAGACTGTACAATAAATAGGTTAAAATCCTATTTGATATGCAGTTTATGAAGCAACTTGTTCCCATCCTGAGGAGGCTCGGGGCTGCAGGATCACTGCAGGAGCGCAAAATGCACTCAAATCATAAATTGGCAATAACAAGCGACAAGTCCATCATTGTGAAGTTGATCAGCTGTTTATAACTCTGTCAGCTGTCTGTGGATGTAAAGTAAATCCTGTTATCCTGAAAACAACAGCACACCGATATGAAAATACACTCTGGAGTTGGAGTTCAGTGACTGCCTGTTTCTCTGCCTGCCAGACTCCATTAACATATTAACATATTGCTCAATTTAACCGTTAGATTATGAATGATTTCACTTACTCATTTGAGAAACATTCAGCATCAATTTGAACTCTAATTAATGTAAAATGTAAAATGTGCAAACTGAAAGTTATTCCAGCCCTGTAATAGAAACTTCAAAGGGGGACACCACGGTTGTAGCATTGTTGTCAGAGACGCAAGTATTTCAGTTTAATGTTTCTATGATTACTGATGACATATCATAGTCGGTTTATTCATTTATTACAGTGAATATGTTACACTTCTTCTTTAACTGTTTATTATACTGTTTGTCTGGAAAAAAAAAGAAAAGTAAATTAAAGAGAGCTCCTCAAAAGCCATTTTGCACACTGTCTTTCTTCAAGGTTAAGACACTTTGTCAGCTCCATTAAGCCAAGGTGCAAGGGTGAGATGAGATGATAGTTTGGCATCTGAGTATAAACCATCAAGTCTCTGCACATATCTCAGGTTCATTAACTCACCCCATCAACAAAAACTCCAACCTCTCGCTGACACAAAGATAGCATTTCAACATCAACCTCTACCATTAGGAAATTCCTTTGTTTTTATGACTGAATTTATTTCCTCGAAGAGGCAATTTTATTTTTCCTCTATAATCAGGTTTAACCAAGCTAGAGAATTAACAGCACATGTGGTTGAACTCCACTTCAGTGTATAGATGTGATTGGTACATATGTCTCCAGCTTGTTAATCTTTTTGTTATTTGTTACTTGTTTTACATAAAACTTACCTCTGGTTCTTAACTTTAAAAGAAAAAGATTAACAAACAAACTCCAGAGAGAATGACGTGATCAGAGTTCCTGCTCAGGTTTAGCATGCCGGCGGCATTTGAAAACATATCAAAGTGAGGAAAATAAAAGCCCAAATTTATCATCTGTCATTCTTTACTTGAACTTAGTTTTCAGGTTGTGTTGTTGCCAACCAACCGTGCCTATCACCTGCCTGACTAACTCAAATTTGAGCAATAACTTCAGATTATGGCATCACTCTATTTCATATTGTGCCAGGTTTTCATGCCCTCGGATGAACTCCAATTCAGCAGCGAGGAAAATGTCTCAAAATCTAGTTGCTTCAGATCTGAACACATTGGCTCCTTCATCGATGTAGGCAAATGTTATTCCTTCGCCATGCATCGCACTCATTTACCCTGAATGCTTAAAACTTTCGGTGCACACACAGAAGCAGGATGCCAGCTACAAAACCTGGAGTCAATAATGAGCAGGAAATTCTCCCCTGGAACATTTGGTATTCTTCAACACATCATTCCTGCTAACTGCACCTATGTTTTCAATGAGTGTGCTCTTCTATCAAAGTGCAACGTGCAGGACATTCTCTTCTTAACACGACAATATGTATCACTCAGGTGCTTCATTTTCTAACTGTGCCAGCACATTTTCTCTGTTAAAAAGATATAAGAATGCCATTACTGCTTGGTTTCATGGTAATTTATGTTTTTAAGTTATATTCTATATTTTTCTTATGTAAGCTCCCATGAAAAGACGACGACAACAAACAACAATAATGAACTGATCCTAAACTATATTTATATACAATATACCATCTCCTATTTCTGTCGCATAGACCTCCACTGTTGCTGAAATACAATTAAATACATGAGCCAAACTGTTGCACTGATAGACATGTTTCATAGTTTGTTTCCCACATTCATGACTGTATGCTGAAGGACGTCTGTCAGTCACAATTTTTGAAAAAACCTTCAAAAACGTTGTAATGGCTCGCCGTCAGCGACAGCTGTGGCAAAATCATTATGTTTTTTGGTCATTCTGTTCTCGTGAACACAATATCTCAGGAACACCTGTTACGACTGTGTGGTTTTCTGTGTGCTGTGTCCCTTTGCTCTCTCTCCAGCTCCACCCTAAATTGGTCACGAGATGCACCTGGCCTGATTGAGGTGTTTAAAAGCACCTGCGCAGGCAGCAGAAGACAGAGGTTTGTGGCATGGGGACTGCTGGTGGTTCTCGCCTCTCAACATGGGATTGTTGAGAGGCGAGAACCACCATGGTGGAGCTGGAGAGAGAGCAAAGGGACACAGCACACAGAAAAACCACACAGTTGTAACAACACCTTAAAGACAATTTCTTCAAATTTAGTACAAATGTCTGCTTGGACTGAAGGATGACCTGGTTAAATTTTGGTGGTCAAAGGTCTCTGTGACCTCACAGCCCATAACACAAGAATTCATATTCTCATTATGGCTAAATTTCATATAAATATTTAATAGAATACCTGCAGTGCTGAAAAGTAACAAATGGTGGACCTCTTCTAGTGTTGCCTGCTGAGGTTGGAGAAAACCCCTCCTCCTCATAATTTCTGTTATAGTGACCATTGTTGCTATCCTTGCTAATGTTGTTGACCAATCTGGTTGCAATGGTGACAGATTGAGTCTGACAATTAATCACACCCTCATTCTTTGTTTGAGAAAGAACATTAACCTAAAAACATCAGTAAACAGTGGCCGGAGTGTGGCTTTAAATGAAACACAGACACAAAGTAACAAAAAGAGAAAGACAATTAAAACAGAAAGCAGACAGAATACGATGTGCAGGCTCAGTGAAAGCAGTTAATGAATGTGTTCATGACAATAACAGAGAGATACATGTGTGCTGATCTTTACTTGACATTGCAGAATATTTCACGAAGCACAAAGTTTTTCCCAAATCAGTTTTGACGCGGGGTTCCTGGACACCAGTCACTGGAGTGTGTAAAGTATGCACCGTAGTGCCAGAGCAGCAGAGATGAGATATAGGGTGGCAGGTTTCCAATAAGAACTTTGGAGATAAGTACCAATGGATATTCCATCTTTCGGACAGGGAAGACCAACCAACTTTATCAAATAGAGTCCAGTGTGAGTGTTGCAATTTGTCTCCAGTAACAAACTCGATGGCTGAATGGTAAAAAGAATCTGAGGGCCTCAGAGCCGAGGCAGCAGCAATGTTGATATATGACATCTCAACGTAAGGGAGGAACTACATTTGTTTCTGTACAAATATCCAAGCTTCTGTCATACTTTACTATATGTAAAATTGACTTAAAACCTGCCAGCATATAAATATAGAAATTATTATCATCCATGTCTCTAGATCTGGAAACAGCATGAATCGTTGTCACAAGTACTGAAACAAAAGACAAATAAGACACAATAAAACAGATAAATCAGAAGAATAAAAATGACAGTGTGGTGCAAGTAAATGGTCCAGAACTTAATTTAATAAAGTCCTGAGCCTTGGTTTTAAAGGAACTGAGAGTTGAAGCAGATCTCAAGTGTTCTGGGAATTTGTTTCACATATGTGGTGCCTAAAAACTGAAAGCTGCTCCTCTGTGTTAATTCTGATGATCTGAGACGTCTGGGTGGTTCATAACAGAACAGCAGATCAGGAATGTAATTTGGCCTTAAACCATTCAGTGATTTATAAACCAATATTTCTGTCAACAAACAAGTCCTCTAATTCTTGATATATTCTTTAAGGTGACAGTAGGCTGATGTTGTAATTGTCTTAAAGTGGCAATAATTTAGGTCTGAGTCCATGATGACACCAAGAATTCCCACATGGTTTGTGGTTTTCGACATTAGCAGCTGAAGTTGAGCACTGACTTTTAATCATTCTTCTTTGGTTTCAAAAACAATTACATCAGTTTTATCTTTCACTAATTTGTTCAGTGCCCCTACGTCCTGCTTATATGGGACCATAGTCAATACATAGGTCCACTTCTGTCCCCTCTTTTATGCAGCAGGACCATCTGAGCCAATTTCCAGACATGAGGACCTGTGCAAAATAATATACAAAATACAATAAAATAAAAAAGCAACGCTCCCATTTTTCATGAGCTGAATTCAGATCTTATATTCTCTCATATTTTTTGTCCATAGCTTTGTTAAAAACTTTTTTGGTGCCAAGATAATCCACCCATCTGACAGGTGTGGCATATAGAGACGCTGATTAAACAGGATTATTGCACAGGTGTGTCTTAGACTGGTCACGATAAAAGGCCGCTCCAAAATGTGTGGTTTTATCTTGAAAAAAAAAAACTTTTATTAGGTACTGATCTATGGCTTATCACTAGGGCTGCAGATACCATTTTTTTCCCATGATGACCAAGTCATGACTTGCCCTACTCTGCCTCTGATTGGCTAGTACTTGTTGGTTTTGTTGGTTGGACTGGTTAAGTTTAGGCATGAGGAGTGATCGGTTAGGGTTAGGGTAAGAATTATCAATCTGTCAGTTATGACCTGCCCTATGAAAATGGGAGCAAAATCAAAAGTGACAGGTGGAGACAGGTGAAGAAAGAAAGAAACCAAGTTGTCCTCACCCTTTGACTTCCTAAAATCTGTAGTCTGTAAAGCTTTAAAGCAAGAGAAAAGTACATATTTTCCCCCTCCCCTGTAGTGCATCCATTTAGATTGTTTTGGTGCGAGTTGTTGAGTTTTAGAGATATCAGCTGTAGAGAGGTCTGCCTTCTCTCAAATATAATGGAAGGTGGCACTAAGCTTGTGCTGCTCAAAGCAACAACATAGCAACAGTGATCTCTCTTTCCAGAAATCGTGACCCTGTTACTAAAGATTAGGGCTGAAAGATTTTGATGAAATATATAACTGCGATTATTTTGACTGATTTTGCAACTGCGATATAATTCGTGATATTAGAGGTAAACATAATTTTTACTTCATTATTCTTATTATTGATTGAAAAACATTTTCAATGACTGCGGTGTGATTCTTTATTTTTCTGTACCAAATGAAGATGTTTTTTTTAAAGTCTGTACAATCTGATGTGTGGAACAGGACATCTCTGCCTCACGACATTCACTGATTTAAAAGTTTCTGACACACATTTTGCCTTAAACAAACATTGCACCTCCTGCGATTTGAAAATTTAAAAACCGCAGGCCATTTCAGCTTTCAGTACAGGGTGTGCTAGATGAGTATTTTTGTCACCTAACACTATGTTTTGGCCAACAAAAAGTGACAGCTTCAGGCTTGGTTGGTGACACAGTTGCATGGCCGTGGACATCAGAAGCTCTCAAACGATGCCTCCTGGTACACGTAGGTGCTGCTGCTGTGGCTCCCAAGCACAGCAGTTCATGACCAGCATCTCTTTCTGTGAATTTCATCCTGAAACCTGCTCTCATTTATTCTGGTTTTGTAAATTCAATTGAGAAAAGATGTTAATAACTTACAGATTTTGCTCTTTACTATACAGATATTACATTTGGTTGTTTTGATAACTGATGGCAATATTTTTTTGTTTTTAATTTAATTCTGCTGCTTTGTAAATTCCATATTCATAAATGTAAATTTACAAAAAAAAAAAAAACCCAATTCTTTGTTTTCATGAAGCCAAATGAAATGACATGTATCTTTAATTGAATAATTAGAAAACAAAAAACTATCAAAACCATTAATGTTTGTAATAGTTTTGATTATTTAAAGTGAATCTTCTATCGCATTCTTATGTATTTTTTTTTTATGTATTTTTTAATCTCTTCTTTCTATGTTCTTTAGTTTATTTAATAAGATTTGTGTTGCTTTCTTTTGTCTTTTCCTATGTGATACTTTTTTAATTGCTTCATTATTGTTTGTATGATGCTGATGTCATTTTAAATTGTTTGTGTTGCCAGTTTGAAATAAAGACAGAGAGAAAAGTGTAATCTTAGTTTTTATAGTATACACTGAGGAATTTGTTGCTATATTTACCATCGATACTGATTGGACATTCAAATGAAAAGTGTCAAATTAAACCTTTAATAGCAGTTTTAGAACTTCATATGGGTACAGTTTGCTTTTAAAAAAGCATTATTTTAAAGACCCTAATGTAAACTCTTAATAAGTACTAAACTACAAATGAATGTAGAATAAAAATTATAATATGTACCTCTGAAACGTAGGGAAGTCAAAGTATAAAGTACCAAAACTGGAAAAACTTTAATGCACAACTACTTTAAAATTGTCCTTGAGTAAATGCATGGAGCTCTAGTGTGATTACAGAATTATTAACTTGAACATAAACTTGTTTAGTTCATCTCGCTGAGCCCCAACAATGCAGGATGAGTTTGTTGTATAGGCAGCGGAGCTTCAGCTATGCTGCAGCACCTTCTGTGCCCAGGGACCCAAGGCCAGAGCTCCTCCTCCTCCTCCTCCTCCTCCTCCTCCTCGTCTCTACACTGAAGAGATCTCGCTCTCACTTTGTTCTCTCTGTCTCACACACACAACGCTGTTCGTGCTGCTCGCTTTCACTGTCCACATGCATCAATCTTTTTCTAGTTCCTGCGCTGTTGTTCCCTCTAGATTTCTTGGTAATACTTTGAACACGTTTTCTGTAAGATGAGCCCAGAATTCTCCTTCTTCTTAAGCTCTTATAAATTAGCTCAATATATCTTACTGCTCTACTATAACTCTACACATCCCATCAGCACAAGGAGGAAAATGGGAATCTGGAAGTTATTACCAAATGATTGCATCGCAGAAATTATAATGCAACTGTGAGAACAGGGAGTGGAAGCAGGATGGTGATTGTTCTTATGTAATCTCCCTTCCATTAACCTAAATGTAGGTAAGTATGAGTCAAAGTAAATTTAGGGAAACACTCCTATTACTGGTACTTTCTTTCATTTCACACAAAGTCTCATATTTAGGGCACAACCCTGCATTTCAGACCTGCAATTTGTGGACATTTTGCTTATGTTCAAGTCCAACAGTTCAAATACACATCTGGGAATTAGTTTTAGCCCAATAGGTTAACTGAGGCCTGATTACATCACTATAACAAGCAATGTTGCATGAAGCTGGCAGTGTTTGACCCTCGCTAAACATGAGCAACCAGCAGGCATTTAATGGGGTTCTCACAGGCTGCCATCCTCCAACAGTCCTGCAGGCAACAAAGGAAGTAAACAAGATTCCCCCTGTTCATCCTTCCGCTCAGGATATTTTCTAAGCACACAAACAAAGGTCTGGCAGGTCAACGTTTTGAGCAGCATCGTCTGATTTTGTGCTCTTTGTGACAATAACATCGAGGTGTTCTTCTGATGCTGTTATGATTGCAAGCATAATATCACCCAGAAAATATTCAGTTGTGTTGAATTTAGAAATCGTGTATCAACAAATCCCACCCACAGAGGTCACACATAAAACCTTTGAGAGGAGAACAAGTCAAACATTGGTTATCTCACTTTGATGTAATGCCTTGTCTAAGCCAAGGTATGTGAGCCATTTTTATATGAAAACTGGAATTAGATGCTCTGAAAGCAAACATGTGGTGTTCTGGAAACAAATATTCTTTCTTTGCAGCTTCTTCTTTTCAGTTGATGCTAGATTCTGCAGACAATGGCTGCATCCAAAATCCCATACTAACATGCTATTTACTGTAGTATGCAAAAACAGTACGCGAGGTGTCCAGAACCTTAGTATAAAACCAGAAGTACACAAGGTGCAAACTTTTCCTGGGGAAATGTTACAATCAGGGTTGGATCAGATTACTTTAACATGTACTCACTCATTTGAATACAAATTACATTGCAATTTTTGTATCAGTAATGTAATCCACTGGATTGAAAAAAATGTAATTTAATCTGAATGCTTTTGGATAACTTCTGGATTACTTGAAACAAACATGAAAATATTGCACCAACCACCAATAAATATTACATACATACTAAAAAATGGATGCAGCCACATAAAGAACATTGATTAAAAAAAAAAAAACATATCTCAGAACAGTCTCAGTGCAAATAAAATGCATTTTTGCACAGGTTTTTCTTTTTCTTCCACCAGATCCATGACAATGTGGAGCAGACCTGCCTTTCATAAGTTAATAGAGCATCAGTTATCGCAGAAAAAAGTTTCATAATTTTAAAACGGCCGTAATTTAAAGATCAAAGATGTAATCAAGTAATCCTTGACAAGGTAACTATAATCTAATCACATGTTTCAAATGTAATCTTAGCTGATTATAGTTACTTATTTTTTGTAATCTGATCACATAATCCTGATTACGAGTAATCTGTTATTACCCAACCCTGGTTGCAGTATGCAAACACTGGAAACTGCACTGGCACAAATTTCCCCTAAAGCAATGCAGTAATGAATACAACAACATAACACACAAGGACCAAAGCAGCGCTGGCATAATTTCAGTAATGCTTCAGTTTAAATGAGCAAGTAATCCTGCATTCATGTGGTATTGGAATAATTGGAAAAATGAGTTCCCGACTTAGAAAATTCATGTGAATACCCCCTGAGCAACAACTTGTGAAAGCCTGTGAAAACTTTGATACATGACTAGCTGAGCTGTCTACTGTTGATGTCATATATGCAGAAACATAGCGGACAAAAGTAAATGTTAGGTTGACGTTTTATTAATTTACATACTTCGTATAAATTAATTTTGCTCACATGTAATTTCTAATATGGTGTTAGGCTGTAACCGTTGCTGCTCAGGTAGAGTGACCTAGAATGTATTGATACAGCAACAAGTCAGAGACAAAATCACTTTGTAAAAAAGCTTAAAAAATGTTTCAGCATACTTGGATAGTCTCAGCAAACCTATGATCTAGACACTACAACTAGTACAACTGCAACAGCATTACTCGAGAGTTTGTGGTGTTTCTACATTATGAATTAAAAGCTCATGAACAGACAAAAGTCAGAAGAACAACTTCACAATCTCATGTTACGTTGGGTTGAGTCTTGACTCCAGAAAAACTTGGTCATAAGTATAGGCAGCTAATTCTGACAGATATGTCTGTTTATTGTTAGGTGGCTCCCCCTAGTGGATGTAGTAAGGACATGTGTAAGGAGCGAGAAAGTCCTATTTTGGAGGAGGTGAAGTGGGGTGACATAAAAAGTAAACGTAGAGTTACTTAAACTTTTGTGTAACTTAAAATGTTATAGATGTGACATTCACCACGCGTTCCGTTGTAGTTCCGTGTAATTTTAACCCAAACCAACCCAAAACCAATTAGTTTTATTGCCTAAACGTAACCAAACTGCAACCATTTTGCAGCGTAAACAGTGTGTGTCACTTCAGCATGCCATTGCATGAGTAACTTCACTTTTGTCACTTGACATATGTAACATTGTTATTTTAACCCAAACCACATAGTTTTATTGCCTAAACCTAAACAAACTGCGACCATTTTACAAAGTAAATCACGTGTGTAATGTCACGCAAGTCATGTGATGTCACATAGTTAAGGTCCGGGAAGCCTTTTGTAGTCTCCACCAAGTGACCTATTCTCCATTTAGGTTTTTTGATGATGTGCTGACTAATCAGAGGCTGTATTCTTGACTTGTCTTATGTGTCTTATGTGGCAGCACACAAAGGTGTATTAACAGATCCATGTCCTCATCTGAAAGGTAGTATGAGACCCTTGGCCCTTCAAAATAAAATTTTGATGGCAGTAATGAGTTCAACCCCTCTGTAGACAGCCCATGACTGTGGTAATGCAGACTTTTCTGAGGCTGGTGCTCCAGATCACCGTAAAATCCTTGATGACAGTAAAGTCATCTTCTCATAATATCAATTCCAGTTTGTTGAAAGTGTAGCATGACTGATGGACAGCATTAGTGTGTCAATACATGGTTAGAATTTCCTTCAAAGCCAGAAAGTCAAACTAGAAGTCCTGCAGTGTTGTGATTTAATGATTAATAGTGTGTACAGATCAGCTTGAATGTTTTCCACAGTTTTCTTGCTCCCCTGTTGACTTTTCAAATGCCTCACAAAACCTATGAGAACAATTTGTGGAGCTCAATTCTGCAAAAAGAGGCCTGCCGAATGACTCAAATGTTGTTGTAAATTACTACCTGTAAGAATCCATCTCAGTATGAGAGGAAACACGCAGTATGTCTTGTACCTGTATTAGAAATAAGATCAAGACTTTGGGACGGGATTTTTAGGCAGGACATTCAGATAATATTTCAGGAAGCCGAGGGATGTAGTGTCATCATGCTGTCATTTTATGCATAATTCAAGAACATCAGAGACTTAAGTGTTCAGAAACAAGCCAATAAAATGCATACTTAAGGGCTTTTGTCATGAAATGTGTAAAAACTGACATTGGTTCACAAAAATACTCTATCGATCTATTTCTACATGAGCGCTATCTCAGTCTTCCATAGCCTTCTGCAGCCCAGAGCCTTTGATTGGTGGTTGCTCTGATGTGGCTCCATACATCGTCTCCAAACGATAAACTGTGTCATCAGGGCAAATGATCGTGTATGCAAGGAAGATACATTCGCAGAAAGAAAATAAGCCAGAGCACACACGTGTTTAAATTTAGGGGAGAAACAAAAACAAATGAAGTCACTGACAGTAAAATTTAACTGACCTATGTTTGGCAAAAGAAAGACTATAATATTTTGACAGTGCAAATTACTATTGTGAGAACTCAGTCTTTCTTTTTTTAGGCAGCATGACTTAACAGTTGTATACAGCCGTGCTAGCAGCTCTGTGGCTGTATTTATAGCACAGTGGAGCTTTTAGATAAATGCTAATTGTCAACATGATAACATCCTTACAGTAACAGTCATAATATGTTGATGCACTTAAAATGTTGAGTGTGTTCACCATCGTAGTTTTGCATGTTAGTTTGCTAACATTTGCTAATCAGCACTAAACACAAAGTACAGCTAATGTACTTTACCTAATGCCATTAGTTTTGCAGATATTTTGTCATAAACCAAAGTATCGGACAAAGTGAAATTTTGACCTAATGATGGCGCTTAATTCAGTCATTATCACTTATCCTGAGGGGAACACGCATGCATGGATCAAATGTCATGACAATCCCTCCAAGTGTCGTCAATACTTTTCACTTAAAACCACGGTTGTCAAGCGCTGAAGGAAAAGTCCAATATTTCAGTCTGGACCAAAGTGATGGGCTGATTAACCATTCACCACTGCCATCCCCAAATCCACGCAGCTAGCATGGCTAAAGGCTACCATTGAATAAATGAGTACCAACTAACTTGAGACACCTGTGTCAAGAAACTGACCATTTATAGCAAAAGGTTATATATGAAACAGTATTTCAAGGAAAAGGGAATTCTCAAAAAATCTGATCACATTGAGGATTCTGCTGAGAGACCTGGGACGTCAAATTTCACACATAGGTTTCTATATGATTACGTTTGTTTTATTTGCATTGATTTGACAAGATAGCCCACATGTTCTTATCCCAGCCTGGGAATGAGAACAGACTGCACAGTCTTGGGCACAAACAGGAGGCTACCAACAAAAATAGTTAAAGGAGAAATCTGTAATACATTTACTGTAATAAATCATAAAATGACCACGATATGTCAGAAATGAAGGAAACATATTAAAGTGATACTCCACTTTGTGAGAATAAGCCATCAGTATGTACTCACCACTATGCCGATGTGATGATGGGTGAAGGTCTTCAGTTCACAAAACAATCCTGGAGTTTTAGGAGTAACAGGGTAGCAGCCTCATCCAGTACAATGGCAGTGAACGGTGACCATGGATAAAACGTTAAAAAAAAGCACACGAAATGTCTCCATCCTGCTCGTGTGGTGTAATCCAAGTGTGTGAGACGTCCGCACGTGCGTCCATTAGGATATATATGAAGTCTCGCGAGATCGACGAAATATTTACATCCTACCGGCTACATGCTACAGTTGCTTCCTGCTAAAAACATGGCATAAATGGCGTCTTTTGTGGTTAATTTTTAATGTCGCGGCTCGCGGACACTTGGATTACACCACACAAGCAGGATGGAGACATTTTGTGTTTGTTTTGTGTTCTTTTTTTAATGTTTTATCCGTGGTCACCATTCACTGCCATTGTACTGGATGAGGCTGCTACCCTGTTTCTCCTAAAACTCCAGGATTGTTTTGTGAACTGAAGACCTTCACCCATCATCACATCGGCATAGTGGTGAGTACATACTGAGTGGCTTATTCTCACAAAGTGGAGTATCACTTTAAGCTGACAACAGTGTTACAGCTGTGTATAAAATTTGCTTTCCAGGCTGGAATGACTGTTTTTGTTTGCCAGTTTTGCATTAATTACAGTTCAAATTAATCCAAATGTTCAGCGAATGTGTAAATTGTTTATGAGTCTAAGAAATCATTAAAAATCTTTTAGAAGGAGTAGATGTTGAGCAATTGAACAATATGTTAATGGAGTCTGGCAGGCAGAAGGCGGGCAGTGACAGAACTCCAACTCCACTGCAGTGCTCATTTTTGAATGAGCCATTGTTTTTGTTGTTATTGCTCCTTTAAATCTACCTCCAGAGTAGGCTATAGCTGAATGGGGACGGGAACAGCCACATGGGCTCTGGAGCAATAAAGAGTCATTCGATGCAACTGCCATAACCACAAGCAAAACCAGTAACTACTGTAGTAAGTGAAGAGCACAGTAAATTAGTAGTGAGGACAGTACCATCCAAAGAAAATGCTGCTTCTTTCCAGATATTTAGATACATACTGTACATTATAGTGTAATTGTCATGCAAACGGAGCGTCATTCCATGTGGGAGATTATGCAAGGTTATTTTACAATGCCAGCCATTCTGTCCAAATGTCTTTCATTGGCATTACTCAACTTTTGGCACGATCAACTTGAAGGGGCTATTTGAAGTAAATCTTTACTAAAAAGGCCATTTCTACCTAACCTCTTTATTTTCATCATTCCCAAAACCATTGTATTTTACAGATGATGTGAGATTTGCATGTTACATGTGTCACTCTCTCCAGTTCTCAGTACTTTAAACATTTCAGGTGCCAGATTTCCTTTTTGGGTTGTGCTCCTGAGTCACACTGAACCTTTTTTTTTTTTTTTTTTTTGTTAAAAACTCATAAACCTTCACGGTGAAGTCACAGCTTGGAGAAGAGAATTGGAAACTATAGTTGTTTATCAACCTAACTGACATCCATCACCTTCATTTTATGGCTCCTCCAGATCTCTGGTATTTGTAGCATTAATGGAGGAGTCCAGGTTTATGTGTGGATCTCCGCTGCGTACTAGGTAAGCTTTGGATCGTGGTGTGAGCCAAATGACCCAGAAAGTTTTCAAAAATATTTTAAAAGTGATGAAAGCTTGCACCGTGCAAATTGTGAGTTTTGAGCAAAACTATTAGGGCAGTATGTTCTTGACTTTCTTTATGGCACACTTCGGTGTAAACAAGTCTGACATGAATTTGTTGCTACTTTTTGTTCCTCTCTTCTCATTTACAAATATTACATGACTTTGCACGGATAAAACCACATTAAAATTCACTGCCACTGCCTACATTTGCATTGCAGAAGCTCTGCACTCTTTAAAAATGATGTTGCCAAAGTTTCCTTTTTTTATCTGAATTTTCCACTCCTCTGGTAAAACCTCATCACTCAGCACTGCTGTTTGTCATATTGGTAAAAGTGGGTAAATGCAGATTTTAGAAATGAAGAGTATTAGTGGAGGCACCTTGGTGACAGTATTTACATTCTAAGAACAACACTTATTGTACATTGTACGTTGTATTCAATTTAATTTGGTTACTGATAACTGATAAACTTTATTGTTTTTTGTAAATATACACTCATTCTGAATTTGATGCCTGCAAAAAGTTTAAAAAGGGGGCAACAGAAGACTGAGAAGGATGTGGAATGTACCTGTTTGGCACAGTCAAAAGGTAAACAGGTTAACTGGTAACAGGTGATAGTATGATGGTTGGGCATCTTCAAAAGGCTCACAAGCATGGATGGGTGAGGTTCACGATTTTGTGGAAAACTGTGTGGCTAAACAGTCCAAAAACTGCAAGGAATTTCACCATCTACAATCCACAATATCATTAAAGGTTTCAGAGAATCCAGAGAAATCTCTGAACATAAGGGGCAAGGCTGAAAAAAACAACAACATTGAATGCCTGTGACCTTTGACCCCTCAGGCAGCACTGTATTAAAAGCTGCATTAAAAACCCACATAATTTAGGATACTGCATACTTTGTTGCTGTATCTGCAAATGCAAGTTAAGACTCTACTATGCAAAGCAAAAGTCATATATCAACATCGTCCAGGAACACCACCAACTTCTCTGGGCCGGAGCTCATCTGACACGGACTGATGGAAAGTGGAAAAGTGTGCTGTGGTCTCACGAATCCACATTTCAGAGTGTTTTTGGAAATCATGGAAGTCATGTTTCACTGGGCTAAAGAGGAAAGACTGTTAAAGGCGCTAACTTTGGAGCAACATATGCTGCCATCCTTTTTCAGAGACGTCCCTGCTTATTTCAGCAAGACAGTGCTCAGACACATTCTGCATGTGTTGCAACAGCTTGGCTTCGAAGTAAAGAGTTCAGGTACTAGACTGACCTGCCTGCAGTTCAGACCCGTCTCCCTTTGAAAATGTGTGGTGCATTATGAAGCACAAAACACATTTGAGACCCTGCACTGTTAAGCACTTGCAATTGTATATCAAGCAAGAAGGGAGAGAATTTCACCTTTTAAAACTTCTCCAGTTAGTGCCCTCAGTTCCCAAACACTTACTGAGCGTTGCTACAATAAAAGGTGATGTATCACAGTGATAAACATGCTCCTGTCCTAACTACATTATTTTTGGAACATGCTGCAGGCATCAAATTCAGAATGAGTGCATTTTGCAAAAAAATAAATAAATGAATAAAGTTTATCAGTTTGAACATTTGAAATCTTGTCTTTTTACTATAATAAATTGAATATAGGTTTTTACAAATCATTGCATTATGTTTTTATTTACGTTTTACAAAATGTCACACCTTCTTTGGAATTGCGGATTTATAAAAAAGTCTACTGCTGAAAATCTACAAATAGTTTTAAAAGTCTAATTTATAATTGGAAGTTGCAGTCAGACCCAGCTTTGTACTAAAACAGCCATTGAAAACTTTTTTCCTCCAGAACTGCCATAATAACTTTGCTGATTAATGATTTAACAGGAGCCTATTCAAACTGATTAAACCCCATTTGGAGAAACTAAAACTGACAGTTGCATTACCACGTTTCATGAGTGCAAGTCTCTGAACTATTTCAACTTTTTTCCACCCTGACAGTTTTAATCTGATGTTCTTTGGTCACTGCAGAATGCTTTTATCGTCAGCGAGCGCTGTTGTATTCTTGTTTGTCAGACTAACTGTTGACTACTGTTTCTAATTTCTGTCAGGTTTGTGAATCCATGTTGTTGAAAGGCGATCGCCCCTTTTGGTAAGAAACTGTCTGTTCTTCACCCCCCTCTTTTTCCTCTGAGTGGAATGCACATTTCCAATTGACGCAAACCATCCCTGAGACGTATCCTATTGGTACACAAAGGCCTACCCACATCCAGCCCTACGATCCCTCTGCAGGGCTCCAAGAATGAGACGTTGTATCAGCTTTTCTTTCCCTGACACCGCAGAGGGAAGCCTTGGCAAAAACCTGACGATCTCCAGACGCAAGACGCTGCTTGCCAGCAAAGTGGAAGCATCCCAAGTATCTTTTGTATTAGAGGTCATTTTCATGTTCTTTTTTTGTCTCACATTGCAGACATAGCTGAGATTCTCTCTTTGGGTTGTTGATATTTTTCCAAGTTTTGAATTATAACATTGTTTTAGTCAAAATGCTGTTACCCACACACTAAAGATCTTCACTTTATGCTTGTGCAGAGTTATTGATTTGCTCTCTTTCAATGTAATATTGTTTCAGTTTCACCTGGAATAGGTTTTGTTCAATTCAAAGAGGACTTAAATGTGCCTCTTGTGACTCTCACTGTTATCCATCTGTTCTGGAAGTGTGCAAACACCCATTAACAAGATAAAGATATTTGTAGATTTAGCCCCAATAACATTGTCTACAACTTTGACCTTCTGCTGGAAAATGTGTTTTTTGAGAAGAACACATAAAAGAGAGAATCATCTTTAATTAATTTAATTTCATTGTATTGTGTGCAAAGTTTTACATTCATACATGAGAATTTGCTGGAGTAAACTCTCCTTTTCATGTTTTCAAGAAAGAAATCAAGCTATAAGGAAATAATCAGTCTCCTGCTATTGATCTTTTAAATTATTGCTGTAACAGTCATTATTCATTTTGCTGTCTTCCTGAGCATTGCTGCACTTTGGTCACTAGCCTCGTTCTGTATTTTTGTCTGTGCGTTTTATACTTTTAAACTAAGATTTACATATTTATTACAAGCTTCTATGGTGTTTTTATTGTGTATTGTGTCTCTCTTGATTTTTTTTAAAATTAATGCTGTCTCCTGTTGTGTCATGTTTAATATGTTCTGGAATGACAATAAAGCATTTTTATCCTCATCCTTAACTTCAGCAAAGAACAAGAAAACTATTAAAACTGTGAATCAATGCCCAGTTTTCACTGTGGTTGTTTGTTTGTTTTTAATCTTATGTTGACCCCTGACATGATTTGTGTTATATTATTGTTTTTTGTTTGTTTGTTTTTTCCTTTTTCTTATTTTTGTTCACCTTTACATTTACCCTTTATTTGCATATTTGTATATTTAGATAGTATCTGTAATGTCCGAATTCTTGTTTATGAAAAAGAAATTACATAAATAAAGATATGGGTGAAAAAAGTTATTTCTTTTTAAAGCAACAACAAGGGACTTTCATATTTTGCTGTTAATGCGTAGTGTAAAATATCATTTCAAAAATAAAATGATCAAACTAAAAGTGTCCTCTTGCTTCTTTTTAACAGACTAATGCACCACTCAC
>JAJHUR010107661.1:0-17319 GCA_027495735.1 Lutjanus campechanus | reverse complement strand
ATGTAGCATTAACGCAGACAAATTTAAATAAAATCTGCACTAAATGTGAGCTGTCAGCAGCTTCTCGCAAGTCGATCACTAACAGCATAGCGACAGATTCTTGTGCGAAACATCTGGAAGACCGACATTTCACATGATCCATCGGCTTTAGTGTCAGACATTAATCGTACACTGTGAAAACTGGCAGCTGGCTGCAACGAGAAAATTCCCTCAGTGCATCTTGGAGCATCGCTGAGCAGGTCAAACGTTCAGGGCGTCACACTGTAAGTCTGTAACCTTAGTAGGAAGTAGTTGGTTTTTCATATCCCCCCTCGTTCAAGAATGCTGTTAATCCTCCTTTAACCCTGCTTTTATGGTCCTAACTACAAATTAAAACAGAGTCTGATGTGTCACCAGGTGAATGTCACCAACAGCACTACCTGGTGGTCACATGTCCTGCACTTCTCCAACCTTCACGTACAAATCACAGAGAGCGGCAGCTTGGAACAACTTCTCAACCTCTTCTTTTTTTTTTCCTTTTTCCAAGAGTGATTGTTTGTGTAACTCGCCTCTGAACTGCTCTGGATTTACCTCTCAGGAAGCCCAAGAAGTTACGTGGGCAGGCAGGTGTGACCGCATACCTGCTTGTGTCGACTATAGTGTATGTCTTTGTGTGTGTGTGTGTGTGTGTGTGTGTGTGTGTTTGTGCGTGTGTGTGCTTTAGAAATGTCACAAACCCCCAGAGAGATGTGTGTGGAGATTGTGGAACAGGCATTAATGCAGAATGCGGCATTTCTCTGCTGGATTCTTCGCAAGTCAGGTTTATTGCTAACTTGCATTTTACCCAAGAGCCCTCTGCAGCCTTCAGGGGTTCTATAGCTGCCAGTTTAAAGGGATAGTTTGGAGTTTTTAAAGTGTGTTTGAATGAGTGTTTTATCTGTAGTCAGTGTATTAGCTAAACTCTGCACAGACAGGGTTAGCAACATGTTTTTACCATCTAATGGTTAAAAAAAATCACCTTAAATGTGTGCAATATTATTTAGAATATTTTTACTGCTTTAACTAGCCCTCTGACAGCCTTTTCCAACTGGAAACCACAGTTATTTAAGCCAATTATGGCTCTCTCTCAAAACCAACCAAACTCCATAGGCGAAATAGGTAATTTTACCACACAGAACACAGGAGTTGCTGGTCAACCCGCCGCTTCGATCTGTTAGTTTGTTTGTGACTTTGGTTGACTTTGGTGAGTCTGAACTAAGATTTTAACATCTGAAGTCACACAGTGACATAAACGAACTAACCAATCGCAGCAGAATTAGATCAGCAACTCATGAGCTCTGCAAAGTAAAAGTACTGATTTTGTCAATGGAGTTTGGTTTGTTTGCAGGGAGCGATATTTGGCTTATATAACTGCAGTTTCCTGTCAGAAAAGGCTGTCAAATGGCTAAATATATTATTTTTTTAGGTGGCTATAATATGTTTTGCTGCTGACCCTGTCCACAGCAATACATCGCTTAGCTTCTGCAAACTGGGGGCGTGTCGACCGCCATCTCCTGCACTGACTACGGATAAGTACCTCATACAACCCCACTTAAAAACCTATAAATCTCAACACTCTGCAGTTTTTGTGTCATGGCCGCCGTGCTCACCTATCTTCGGTCTGCACTGCTGCAGCAACAAAAGCAGGCTTTGTCCCCTCCCAGCCCCGCTCAGGCATGTGACAGCAGCCACATATCTACAAGCAGGACTAACCGGGGTGGCCCGGACCTTCTCGACACACTTGCGCCACCAGCCCGAGAGCAATATTTTGTTTACTTGACACCACAATGTAGCCGAGTAATGTATTGAAGGTGCAAGAAACATGACAAAAGTCTGAGTTTTTGGTGTGAAATGCACAGCAGGGGTGGTGAGTAAGACCAGCCCGAGTTGGCCCTGGAGTGGAAATGAAGATATGACAACCAGCTGCTTCACACACACACACACACAAACACGCACACGCGCGCGCACACACAAGGAACCTGTGCTACTCTGAACACTGAATGACACCTTGTTTTTTAAAGGGTGAACATGTTTTTTATATCCCAAGATTTCTACTGTATCCACGAGGCGCACTGTAAAACAATCTCTTCCTCTTTCTGTCTTAAATGTTGAATGTGTGACTCTGTTATTAAGCAGAAAAATACAAAGTGCAGCATGCTGTTACACTAAAACCAGCCCCACCAGTTTATTACTCAGAATGGGTTATATTTGTCCACATATTTTTTGTTAGATTCAGCCCTAATTTCCTGTTTTTTTAAAAGTCAGATCACTAAAAGCATGTCCTCCCCGTGATAGGAAAGATTCTCTTCCAGAAAAAGGAAGTTTCCAGGCCTCTATGTGTCAAACTGTGAGCTGAAGGCTGGCGTTACAGTACGTGTTGATCCGTGTAAGGCTGAGAAATGTATGTTACGCTTGTACAGACGTGTCCTCTATACCTCACATTGTTTTCCTCGAGAGCATGTCCATTGTGAAGAGGATCATGGTTTTTGTGAGTCTCCGTGTCTCTCTGTATCATCACTCTCTGTGGCATGTTCTTCATTAAGCTCTCATGTAAAAAAACATATTTTTACCAGGCACTGTTGTATTTCGTGAGAGTTTATTTTTTTCTGCCCTCTCAATGAAAGCTGACGCGGGCACTAAACTTGTCAGTATTTTATCACGATCACACAATAAAAGCTTATTGAATCATTTGTACTTTTGACTCGGGAGGCCGGAGAGACGAGAAGGGTTCTATTTTTTTTAGTTTCTTTTTATGCAGCACATTGCAGCGACCACTGTCTTTATTTTCCTATTGTATCTACTGAGTATGGTGTTGATATGAAGATATTATAATGAGACATATCTGTGTATATTTGTAAATATGTAATTCTGAATTGTATGTAAAATTAAAAGCAGCTTTAATAAAGTCTGAGATGGTTTCCTCTATGAGATTTTGTCCTTTTTGTGGATTGAAGCTAGTTTTTCTTTTTTATTTTGTTTTATTTTATTTTATTCTCAGTTTTGATTGGCAGCACTCTCACTTGGACCAGTGATGAGCCATGTGTAGACTTTTGGAACACATTTAACCATCACATTCTATAATTAGGATTAAAAAAAATAAAAAAATAAATCCCATTAGTTTATCGATTTTATTCAGTTTAATTATTTGTGTTCAACATAAAAATACATGGATACATTTTTATTTTAATCTAATTTTATTTTGGTGTCAGTTTTTTATGTTGGTTAACTGGCAGGACTCTCAATTTGGCCAGTGTGTGCATAGGCTTTTGGAACCAATTTAACCAGCACATTCTCTAATTAAAAATAAATAAATAAATAAATAAATAATTATTATTATTTTATAATTTATTATTTATTTATTTAATTATTTTTACCAGTTTAAAAATTTGTGTTCAAATGCAAATGGATTCATTTAATTTAATTTAGCATAAAATAAAATAATTTTATTTTATTGCAATTATTATTTAACCACCACATTCTATGATTAAGTAAAACCTTTTTTATCTTTATTATTTTATTATTTACTGGTTTCATAATTTGCTCCAACATACAAAAAACACGAATAAAAAACATGGATAAATTCCCAAAGTTATGAATTATATATTTTTATCCGGAAGTGTAATTTCCACCACGTGGTACTGAACCTCCAATGAGCTTTGACTGTCATAATTTGGCCCGGGGTTCGTTCCAATATGTACACTATCCGACCTTCAGTCTCCTTTCTACTTTATTTTGTCCTCTCATTCGTGGAGGAAAGTAAATAGCGTGTCACAGGATATATAAAATTTAAATATGATTAATCAAATTGTACTTTTGCTTGTATGACTGGCAGAATATACTGTAACAAACGAGACAAGGCGGTTACGCGAGGATGTGAACGAGACTCAGCCGCGGCTGGAAAGATACAGATGCATCAAGCTAGCAAACGGGAGGGGGGCTGCTACAGGAAGTGACGTTTTTGCGCAATAAGGCAAATTTGTCTGTATGACGACGCATTAGTGTACGACTGGGAAGATTATGGGTTTAATCAATAAACAGATGTAGTATGTGAGTGAGTAGACGCTATTTAAGTTTGAATTTTAGCTTCGATTCCCTTTATTCTTCCCTTATCGTAAACGGTTGAAGGTTCGCAGTGGTTTTATTCTGAAAGTTCCCACCGGAAATCTCAGAATCTGTTTGCGTCAGCTTGACAGCCGACTGGAAAGCGACCAGATGGAATTCAGCTCTGCCTTCTTAACAGATTCCACACATTTTAAATTGTATCTCACACATTTTTAGCGGACTTTGCTGCTGACAAACAGCCCTGGCGTGACCACAGAAGCCTGTCAGGGAGGCTCGGCCAAGCTGTGAACCGGGACAGGAGCGGTCAAGACATCTACAGACACCCCACCAAACATCTTCCCACTGAAGGTATCATTTCTAGCTCACAGTAGCTTCTAGTTATTCCTAATGGTGAATTGTTATCGCCCTTGACAGTCTGTGTAACTTCATTCGGGGTTGATAGACAGAAACGTGTTTAATGTTGAGAAATGAAACCTGCCTAACGTCCTTTTCAGCGGTAGTTTCTGTGATGATGCAGACAAACTGTGATTAGCTTTGGAAATCTGTCAAACAAAAAGGGAGTTTAGCCCGGAGGCGAGAGAGAGAGAGAGAAAGAGAGAGAGAGGGGTGTAGCCTTGTTAAATCACATTGTCTGGGACTGTTTATGCGGCCTTATGTCTTATTCACTGCCGTCTGCGTTATAAGCTCTTATTCCTCTCAACACTGTCGTTCATGGGGGTCTTTAATTCTTCAGCAGCACTAATACGCTGTGGGGTTTTTTGTTTTTGTTTTTTTCCTCCTTGCTATGTTACTTTAGACGACCAGCGTCAGGCCGGCCAGAATGACAACAATGCAGCTTCCGGTCGCATATTTCAAAATAAAACCAGTCTAACGTATGCGTAGAGCTGAAACGACTGGATTAGTTGATTAATCAATTACAGTAATTTTGTTAAATCTAGGAGGGAAAAAAACAATCTTTATATTGACCAGTATACTTTGATATACATCAGGGCACTGAAACAGTAGACTGTCACTGGTGTTTTTAATGATTATCAATAACTGAAAAAAACAAAAACAAAAAACAAAACAAAATATATTAAACTTGAACTGAGACAAATGATCAAATATACATAAAATTAATTATGTTCTGTTTAAAAAAAAATATACTGATGTATATTATATTACATATGTGCCAGTACAGATATAGATCAATATAGCTGTGACAGAGCAATATTGGGCTGATAATACAGTTTAGCAATTAACTTTATGTGCATGCGTGTCATTACCGATATAGACTTTTGCAGCTGTGATAGGCCTATATCAGTTAACTGATATATTGTAAATATTTAACTGTTGGACTCACAAAACAATTTGCAGATGTCACCTTGTGTATTTGGGAGACTGTAATGGGCATCTGTCATTATTTTCTTACATCTTGTAGATCAAGTAATTGATCAGAATAAGAAATAATGGACAGATTGAGCAATATTGAAAATAGTGATTGATTTAACAGTGACAAAAGTGATAAAACTTTTATAAAAGGCTTTTTCGTAAACAAAAATGTCATGAATATTGAATGAATAGAATAGAATATCTGAATATTCTCAGGTTTTCTTAGTCTTCTATAATCCTAAATTTAAAATAAAAATATCTGGTTTTTGAGGTGTTGAACAGTCAGTATTTAGGGTGTTCGTCAGTTGCTCTGCTTTTATTTTGAAAGAAAAACTACCTGACTTCCTATGATACTCTGGCTCCCTTTATTTGCCTCGACACAGCCTATAGACAGAATCAGATACTGTAGACTCTCATATCCTGGTAGGACAGGCCTGTCTGTCACTGCTGCTTCACATTATTAACCCTTATGACCTGCAGAGTCACCTGACGGAGCATCTGTGTACATGGCAGCTCAGCTGATGGTGCATTTGTTTGATAAAGTCGACGTGAGGCTGCTGTTGAACTACATGAATGTTCTGTCACCTCTTGCATCATGTTCTGCATTATCAAGGCTTTCAGTGGTTATAAGTCAGTATAATGTTTGACAAGTGAGGATACTTTATACCTCATATTTAGCATGAAATTTTAAACTATTAGCCTGTATTTTAATTTAGAGCTGCAGGGGTTAATCAATTAATCAATTTGTTGTCAGCTATTAAATTAATGACCCTCTTTTTTGAGTAATTTTCTTAAGAAAAGACGTTTATATTCTCAGATTTCTGCTTCTTAAAGGTGAAAATGATCTGGTTTCTGTAGTCGTCTATGACAGTAAACACAATATCTTTCTGACATTTTATGGACCAAACAACTATTATTCAAGAAAATTTGGCTTCCCAGGCAAAGAACCACGCCTTACTACCTCTGCAAGTCAGATGCTTTGATTTAGATTAAAGCTTTTAGGTCCTTCCACACCAGATCCATATTATTTTTGTCCAAATTTGTTGCACGTTTAGAGATAAATACAACACGAAACTCTCCTTGCTCTTTATGCCTTTTCAGGATCGGATATTTTCTGTTCCTTTTTCTACTTTCAAGAAGTGAGAAGTGTCTCATATAGTGAATTTAGTGACTTAGTGCCAGCTGTGATGTACGAGGTGAGATTTGGAAGGAAGGCTCGCCTTGCAGACCGAACTGAGGGCAAAGAAGTTCTTACTTTCTTCCGTCTTCCTCCCTCAGCCATGATACTGTTTATCAGTGCAGTCAGACGTGCAGCAGGTGATGGTTACTGTGACACAGCCAGTAGCACAGAGCTACGACTGTAGTGATGTTGTTCTGGAGGTTTCTGTGAGCTTCACCAGCGTGCATCAAACACAGGCAGAGCATCAGAGTTCGCTGTAATACTGGGGACATTTTTTTTTTTTTGCAGTCACAAAATCCTTTAAAAAGAGAAGGGATTTCTCACATCACCATCATCATCATCAATCTCAGGAACCGTCCTCATGCTCTGATGTTTGTCCTTTCGGGGAGCGTTCCTCCCGGGTTGCCTCGGAGAGGACGAGCTCCTTGTGAACGCCTGCAAAGAGAAAACGCCTCTTTGTAGTTTGGCTGTGATCAAACACTTAGATCCTCGTTTTTTCTCTCTCTGGTGGAGCTGGCGTAGACGGAGCAGCAGATCTGACTGCTTTTCAAGATAGATTTTGGAGCAAACCGGGACTTTAAAGGCCCTGGAAGGTTTTGAATTTGATTAGCGAGATCGAAGACTCCTAAAAAGTCTGTGAAGTAAAGTCTTTGAGTTAAGAAGCTCCCTAGTTTCCTAGTAAGAAATGCACCCTGTTGTCATGTTCTGTTGTCATTTTTAATTTACTTCTATTCAGTACACTGTAAAAAATAAACTTAACTTAAAAGTCAGCGTCCAGGCTGCCTTAAAATTTTAAGTTGAGCAAATTTAAAAAGACAAGTTGAGATAATTTAATAAAAATAAACACTCAAACAAACTTGATATTAGGTTAATTTAGTTTAAAATGTGATTTCCTAGATTTCGCCATGAAAGAGGATGTTTTAACTCATGCATTGCATGCTGGGAAGTCTGCTAATTTGCTGATCATTCTTGAATGCTTATGTTCCAGTTGTGTGTGTCACGTTCCATCATGAATGGCCGCCGCTGCATTCCAGACGGTCGGGAAGAAACGCCGCTGAATCAGAGGCCGCCACCTTTTCTTCCCCTCTCTGAAAGGCGGCGCATTCATCACGTCTTTGAACGCCTCCGTGACTTAATGAAATAGATTTGCGAGCGCTCCCTGATGCTTTAACAGGTTTGAAAGGCGTGCACGGGCTGTGAGACAAAAGTTATCAAGGTAATTGTGAGTTGGAGCCTTTTTCATTTGATATTTACATTTTTGAATCTGAATGTGATGAATATTTATGCGGGTATCTGGTGGCTGAGTGCGTCTCGTTAATTGCCTGAGTGATGGTGTGGAGAACGATCCTCCTATAATTTTCTCTGTAAAGGTTAAAGTCTGTAGAATGAAAAATCCGCGAGCTGATGTCAAACCTGTTTTTAGCTGCTGCTGCTGCTGTCAGAGTGACATGTAGGTGTGACGGATCACTATCTCGCCGTGCTGGAATGACTTCGATTCGTCATCAGAGTGAGCCACTATGAGTGTGACTGCTTGTTACAGTGTGTGTTACTGTAATCTGATGCTGCAAAAGGCAGCTGTGCTGTTTGATGAGGGCAGGACACCTGACTAATATTTATGGTCGACAGGACGGAGCGATAAGATGCCAAAGTGTTGTTCTACATCTGAAGAATGATTGGATTTAAAAAAAAGTAGAGCCAAACCCGACTGATGCTTGATTTTTGGGGTCGATATCAATATTATAGATGGGCTGATACATCATCCTGTATTGATATATCTTTATATAACCTTCACTAGTATTTTTGGTCATTTAAAAAATAAAAAAAAGGCTCAGATGCACATAAAATGCTGCATATAAAACTAAAAAAAACCTCTGATCTGTGGAGGATAAAGTAGAGTTCAGGAACACACACACACACAAACTTAACAGGAAGTCGAGCAGCGTTAATGCATGTTGTGTAGGACGTCTTGAATTATTCAGAGCTGCTTGTTCGGAGCAGATCCGGTGTGGATGGATGACGTGAAAGGTCTTTTTCTTTCAGATTCTTTTACATTAAAGCCCCCGATGTCACGGCAAAGGTCGCGCTCGCAGATGATCCGGCGAGAGGAGAGAAATCTGCTTACGGCTGGAATATGTCACCGTTCTTAACATCTAACCCTCCGGTCAGGAGAGAGTTCACTCTGAATATCTCCTGGCAGCAGAAAAAAAAAGATGGCGGGCTGGTTTCTGTTGGCTTCAGACATAATCAGGTTGTCAGAATACTTTGATCTGCTTGTGCCACGAGACAAAACACATCTTTATATAGTGACACAAGGCCTGTGTTTAAGATATAGTCCTAAATTTTCTCACAACCCTGATTCCAAATAAGTTTGGAGGCTGTAAAGTAAATAAAAAGAGAATGCAATAATTTGCAAAATGCTTTTTGACCTTTATTCAAGTGAAACTGATAAACTGATAAAATATACTGTTTTTTTTGTAAATATATGCTCTTTCTGAATTTGATTGCATTCAGTTTTCGTTTACGTTTTATGCAGTGGATCAAGTTTTTCGGAGTTGAGGTTGTACATTCCTTAAAATCGTTGTGTTGTGACCCCCCAGTGAAGGTTTGGTGGCGTCCGAGCTATTTTTCCAAGCAAAAATGTCAGTCATTAACTAGTTTAAGGCTCTTAGTTGTGGGGACTTGCTGCTTTTCGTTGTCTTATGTGATAGTAAACTGAGTATCTTTGAGTTTTGGCCAGTTGTCAGAAAAACAAGCAATTTTAAGCAATTGCAACGGGCAGTTATCACCATTTACTTGTATTTTAATAGATAATCAATAAAGAAAATAATCTTTAGTTGTAGCCCTAGACTTTTCAATCATTTGTTTATTCAGTCATCACTTGGGTGCAGATCTCATTGCAGCTTAGCGGGGGAACAGTGGTGAACTGATTTATTCGTCTCTATTTTGACTGCAGTTTGCCGTCACTTTATGCTGTTTACAAGGGTTATTATTAGGTCATTAGAATGTAGGTCAGCTCAATTTGTGTGAATTATTAACTTTAAAAATACCCTCTAGGCCTGGTCTGTTTGAGTGAACACATGTTAAACCAAACTCCATTCAAAAATCAGGCGTTTTAAGGTAGGATCATGTTTTTTCACTGGAAAAACTTCAGTTATATTATCACTAAGACGCTTTTTTGATTCACTTTGATCTACAGAAACAATCGGCACACGTCATTTACTCAATAACATCATTAACTAATGTCTGATGAAGTTTTTACCACAGACGTGCAAGTACTGACTGGACCATCACTCTTAAAAGTTTCAGTGCTCTCTAGCAGAAATCTTGCTATTTTAACCCAAACCATGATTTATTTTTTCCCCCCTCTTAACCTGCCCGTTTAGGGCTTTCTGACAGAAATCTATCTTCTCCTATAATACCTCACCCCACGACAGGAAAGTGACGTACGCAGCTCAGACGACTGAGCAGGAACATAAACCAAAAAGTGTCGTGTTTATGTGAAAATTAGTTCAAAAGTGGAGTCAGTTTCTGTTCAATTACATAGTTTATTGAGAAATAATTTATTAAGGGGTACAACAGAAGTTTTTCAGAAGTTAGGGGTGATTTGATAAATACTCAAATAATAAAATCTTATTATTTACTGTTTGAAATACAGGTAATAATTGCCTGTACCTAAATATGTCTAATATAATCTGTCACTTCAGTGTGTCCAGTAGCTTTAATGTGTTTATCTTTATTTAAGGCTCATAATTACAGCTGGAAAATTAATATCTGGGGCAACGTGGAGCCTTTTTCTGCTGGATTATACCTGAACAGAGCAGCTAGCTGTGCGTGTGTTCGAGCCCAGTGGGCACCGCATTAATTCCATTACATAACATTTAGTCAGTCTTAAGTAGGCTACAAGTGAAAACGAAGGCTTCACAGTCACCTAGAGCTTAAGCTCTCCACGACTCAAAGACGTGTTATTAAATGATTAAAACTGACCCTTTAAGTGTTCGTTGATAATCAGAAACATTTAGGAACAGCTGCGGCAGCGAGGCCCGGTGACAGAGTGGAAATATTAGACGTATTATTATCTGACACAGTGGTCTATTACATGATTGGATTAAAGAGCAGGAAATCTTGTGCAATGCGGGTCTGCTGTGTTGATAACTACTTCCTCGTTGCCAGCTTAGCCTTCGACAAATATTGACAGGGCTGCAGTCGTGTAGGCGTGACGTAACATCATGATAAAGTGAAACAGTAGTCGCCTTATTGTGTTTTACCTCATTTTTCAGACATTTTTCTAAACTCAGATGTGAGTTTAGACTTTACACCCACTGTACATGTGGACATTAACATTACATTTAAATAGACTGAATAAAGATCATGTGAACCACCTGCACAGGTGTTTGGAGAAGTCACATCAGTAACAGTAGAAAAAGTAGAAATGCAATATGACACTTCATTAAAGTTATACGCTGTTTTAATTTAAGTTAATGCAACATATTTAAGTCTTTTCTGTTTTAAGGTCCTTGAGTTCAGGTTGACCTTCTGACTGAGTGTGGCTGAAACATAGGTAACACTTTCTCTGAAGGTCACACCTATAATGCATTATAAGCACATTCATGAGACATTATAAGGCTTAATAAATGTTTATAATCATGCATTGGGCGCTTTAAGTAAAGTGACAGCAGGTTATTAGCAGTTGTACGATGTTTATAAGACGTTATTCCATTTCAGAAACTTAGACTTTATAATCTGTTATAAGTTAGAGCAGTTCTCTATGTGTCTTTATAACTGGCCGAAGTTATAGTGGTCATAAGTGCATTCATAAGACATTATAATACATTTATAAAGCTTTAGAAAAATCTTTATAAATGTTATACCGAGGTTTATAAAGTATTATAAGTGGTTTTGGAATAATGTCTCATAAACATGACTCAACACGTTATAGCATGATTTTGTGAGCTTTAAGCAAAGTGACAGGTCTTTATAAAGAGTTTATAACCTGTTATGATACCCAGAACACACTTTGTCTATATAACTGGCTAAAGTCATGCTAGTCATAACAAGCACATTTGTAAGAGATTATAATGGATTTATGAGGCTTTGTAAAACTTTTTATAGATGTTTGTAATCATGCATAACAACTTATAACAAGGTTCATGAAGTATTGTAAGTGGTGGACATTATGTAATATACGTTCAGCATTCATAATGTGTTATATCTCCATACCAAAGTGACAACAGTGTTTGAAAGAACTCCTGCATTACACAGCACATTATAACTGCTGTAACTTTATCCAGTTATAATGCCACATAGAGTTTCTGAAAAGGAATAATGCCTTATAAACTTGATACAGTTACTAATAACCTTATACAGAGCTGTCACTTTACTGAAAGCTCACCTAGTCATACTATAAGGTATATTATGATTGATAATGTATTATTAATCTTTATAAGATGTTTATAAATAAAGTTTTATAAAACCCTCATGCATTATATTTGTCGTATGAATGTGCCTATAATGCATCATAACCCTTCGTAGAAACTGTTACCAGAGTATTTTGTGCACTTGTTGGAGGGAGTATTTTTGTTCCGTGTGATTTTATTTGTTGAATGTGAGTCAGCAGTCTGGCTCTGGTCACTGCTTTTGTCTGTGTCAGAATGAAAGACTGGAAACAAACAAAAAAATAAAACGTCACGGTGACACTAAAAAACTTGACCCGGTGTATTTTTAGAGCTGAAGGCCATTATCATTAAAATCAGCTCTTTATGCCCCAAAAACTAAAATGTTGAACGGTGTGAGTCAGTGTTGAGGAAAGTGAAAACACGCAGCTCAGCTGAGATTTTTGTCTTTGTCAGGTGAAAAACCTCGTGATTCCAATTTGAGCTCTTTTCTTGTTTTTGCAGACGTTTAAAAAAAAAGAAACCCGTACGTGTTCTTTGTTATAAAATTAGAGTCGTACTTAATATGTGAAAGTGTTGCATTTTACAGTTATTTGCTACAATTAAATGAAACTGCGGTTTAATTTGCACCTGCCCTCGGGGCTTCGTGTTCTCCAGCAGATGATCTGTTGTCGGTTTGTGGCAGTTTGTTATGGTGCCTTGTGGTTATGACGACTGCATGAAACCTCCAGTTGATCAGATTTGGGCATTGTGTTGCAGTTCATGATGTCATCTAATTTGATTTTTTCTAATAGCCCAACATTGATATGAGTGTACTGCTTTGTTTTAGTGTTGTCTGGGGGAATCAGCAGCTCTCCGCTGCTCAGAATCTACAGGTCCTTTACTGTCACTCTTCTTCTCTGTCGTTGTGTCTCTGCGTCTCTTTCAGACAGTGATATACAGCTTTGATGAGTCCGGACACGGCAGCCTTGAAAAGCTCAGAGGGGAGTGAATTTGGCTCACTCCTTCAGGTCGTCTGCAAGCTTAAAAGAGTTCTCCAGCGATTTAATATCGTAACTCCACACCTCCAGTTTATAACACAAGCTTTTAACAAGAGTCTAGCAGCCCTGTGAGGCTCTGCTTATGCCTCCATAATCTCTATAAACAGACATCTGCATATGAATGCAGAATGTTTAGACGAGGGTTCTGGTGTCTGTTGATCAGTCACGTCTGAGCAGGTTTTAGTTGCATGCAGGTAAACAGTCCAAGTGGAGCCAAAAAGAGGTGGATCTCATCGGCTATCACGTGATGATGATTTAGCTTTTTAAAATTCATAAGAAACTGTTGCCTGGGAACCAGATGAATTTGTTTTATTTGCTCCGGCAGATACACTCGGCCACCCCTCCCATTCAGACAGGTTTCCACCGGTCTTTGCATGAATCGAGATTCAGTTTCTCGCCTCAAATGTTAAGCTGTAATTTGAGAAAGTTTGTCACCAGGCCGTTGTTTTTTTTCCTGCTTGCAACCAGACCAAACACCACTCCAACTTGCATGTGGTGCTCCAGTTGCATCCAGCTGCATTTTGGTCTGCATCCTTTGGAAATCAAAATTGCAACCACGATTGTCTCCACCAAAGTTTGTGCCGATCCCCTGACTTGAAGTCGAGATGTTGCACAGGGGAGGTGAAAACTCTGACTTGCCGATGGCGCAAGTGGACTAAATCGATTTTGACGTGTAAAATGTAAAAGACGTGAATGCTGCTTTATGGTTTTATGCTTGCAGAGAGATGAATTCCTCATGTAGTCGAGGTTTGTCATGGAAATTCCTCCGTATGTTATGGATACTTCATACATCAT
This sequence comes from Lutjanus campechanus, assembly GCA_027495735.1. Classification (NCBI taxonomy): domain Eukaryota; kingdom Metazoa; phylum Chordata; class Actinopteri; order Lutjaniformes; family Lutjanidae; genus Lutjanus; species Lutjanus campechanus. The sequence continues at coordinate 3,463 of JAJHUR010107661.1, read as the reverse complement.
TAGCATGGTCCAGGAAACCAGGAAACAACCATTTAACCCTGGAAGCGTCTTTCAGCAAGAGTGGAGAATCGTTTTTGATTTTAACCCCGTTAGAAATGCAGCAGAAGAAGCATTAATAAGAAAGTTGTCGAGTTTAGATGCTAGCGCCGGTTCTGTTACGAGGTCGAGCTGGAAAGAAGCGAGCACAGATGGATGTGAGGAGGAATGGTGGACGGAGAGGAATGAAAGGTGGGAGTTGGAGTTAAGAGGGGAGGGTAATGCCCTTTTACATTCCCAGATGAGGATTAGCAGTCACAAGTTCTCTGCCTGTTCCTGACCCGGCCTGGATTGTGAAGGCCGCTGCCGCCTCCTGGATCCTTTAAAGGCTCACTCACTCAGTCCTGGACTTGCAGCAAGACATTCGTTGGCGTTTTAACTTAAACGCTTATTTTCTAGTTGGCACACTTGTTTGAGACAGTATATTATATATGCAACACAACACTGAAGTAACCGACACCAACTGACACTTTTTGACGCCCAAACAGTTCATGACATTCTGACAGCATCAGGGCAAAACGCAGGAGGTATTATGGAATAAAGCAGGACAGTAACTAATGTGACCTGCCCTGTGTCAGCACAGATTTTGAATCCAACTGCTGCAAAGTTTATTTTTTAAAGGATCTGTGGAGTGAAAAGCAAATCTTTGACTAGCCCGTTTGGTGCAGGGCTGTTCGGAGTGCACACGCTTGCAGCATCACCATCATCAGAGCGGGCTGATCGCTTTGGCTCCCGGAAGTGCTGTCGAGAACCACCGCATGGCTGCTTGCAGCGTTCTTAAGAACCACTGACGTCACATCTTGTTCTCCAGATGAAAGTTTGGTCTGTTTGGTAAAGACGTCAATAAATATCACATCATCTCAATGAATTTTCAGTGAATGTTAAAATTGTAACACGAAACTGATCATTTCCATTAATTGCATCGCATATCCCAATCACAGTTTCAGTGATATTTTTTTAAAGGTCAAATTTATGGCATCCTGATCAAAAATGACAAAGAAAGTGAGGCTGATAAATCATTATCAGACTCTTAAATATTGATGTCCTGAAGAACTCAGTATTGTTCGGCCTCTCATCCATTATTACGAAGCCCAGACAAGCTGGCGAGCTCCTAAATGTCACAGAAATGTTGGGAGGCAGATGTTCACGCGGAGCCAAGCGTCTCTGATTCGGGAAACAAGTCATGAACACAGACTCCACTGAGCTGAGAAAAAAAGGAAAACCGACACGGCATATTAACATGGAAATCTTTGTCTTTGTTGCCGCTGCTGCTGCTGCTGCATCCAGGTTGTTGTTCCTGCATGTGTCTCATGTGTGTGTGTGTGTGTTGCAGGTCCCCAGGCGAGTGTGTGTCCATCATGCCGCTGTTTGGTAAATCCCACAAGAGTCCGGCGGACATCGTCAGGACCTTGAAGGAAAACCTGAACATCCTGGTCAAACAGGACAAGAAGACAGACAAGGTATAGAGAGAAGGACAGTGTGTTCTTCTGTGTCTCTGTGTGTGTAGATGCCTGGGTGTCCGGGGGCCCGAGGGTGACAGGCCTCTGTGAAATTAGAACATGGAACAGCCTGGCCCTGTCATCTCCTGACACTTCACTGTCAAGACGCTTTACGCTCTCTTACACACACACACACACACACACACACAAAATTAGCCACACAAGTCAAGTTCAGGCTCCAGTCAGCCGCTGTTTCTTCAATATTTTCCTCCATGTTTACCTCCTGCTCCTCCTCTCTCTTCCTCTCCAGGCGTCTGAGGAGGTGTCGAAATGTTTGGTGTCCATGAAGGAGATCCTGTACGGCAGCAACGATAAGGAGCCGCACACTGAGACAGTGGCCCAGCTGGCCCAGGAGCTGTACAACAGCGGCCTGCTGATGTTGCTGGTAGAAAACCTGCAGGTCATAGACTTCGAGGTGAGGACAGGAGGGTTCACTGAAGAGAGTCACCTTAATCACATAGCGAGTCTAGACGTTGGGGAAAAGCAGAGACGGAGGTTACAGCGCTGATGCCCTCTACTCTCCTCCCTCAACCCAAGAGGTTTATATGTAGCAACGACACCACGCAGAAACCTACGTCAGGTCAGGAGGGAAAAGGGCTGCAGAAAAAACTGTACTGATGCTAAAACATAACGTACCTCGACAAAGATTTAGTTGTGTGGATTTGAATAAACAAGGAAGACTGTTAGGAAGCTACAGAATGATATAAACTTTTTAAAAAGTTATAAATAAATAAAGGAATGCACGCAGGAAGCTGCAGCAGAAAATGAGCACTTCTTCCAGAGAAAACTGGATTATCAGTGCTCGGGAGAGGATATTTATTTCACTGATTTGACCTGAAAAGAGTTATCAGGTGTTGCCTAAAGTTTTCAACACTCATTCCTTCACTGCCATTCAAGGAAATGTTTCTTGCTTTAATTGTGGCATTAAAAGAGTTGCAGAATTTGCTGATTTAGTGAAAATTGTGTGTTTATTTTACACCACAGCTGCTTTTAGAAATGTTAATTCTTTCTTTCAAAACTTGTTCTGGCTCTTGTCGGGCCAATCACAACCGTAAAGTTAATGTTAGACGAGTTTGATACGATAACTGGCAGAGCGGCATCACCAGTCCTGATTTAAAAAGTCGTTTGTTTGAAGCAAAAAGCATAAAACAGTCAAATTAGCTAAAGTCGATCAAATATTTATTAAGATTCTGTCGCTACTTTGTCTTTTTCTCGCCTCAAATGTTTTCAGAAACACATTTTAGTGGACTGTTCAGATGTAGCTGCTGCTTTTATTTTCTCATTTTTGATTTGTCACTCCACATTGTGCAGAACATTGTGCTCGTTTGTCTGATTTCGTGTGTGTTTGTGTGTTTGTGTGTTACCAGGGGAAGAAGGATGTGTGTCAAATCTTCAACAACATCCTGAGGAGGCAGATCGGGACGAGGAGCCCCACCGTCGAATATTTCTGTTCCCATCAAGAGGTCCTCTTTATACTGCTGAAAGGGTGAGACACACACACACACACTGTACACAGGCTAAAGCTGCCAAACAGGTGAGTCACATACTTGGTCTCTCTGTTTGAAGGTACGAGACGCCTCAGGTAGCGTTGAATTGTGGCATCATGCTGAGGGAGTGTATCCGCCACGAGCCGCTCGCCAAGATAGTCCTCCACTCGGATCATTTCCACAGTTTCTTCAACTACGTGGAGATGTCCACCTTCGACATCGCCTCCGACGCCTTCGCCACCTTCAAGGTAACCGCAGTCTTCCTGTTCTCGTCTGTGTGATACGAAACTATGTAAAGTTGTTTTTCACTAAATCTGCTCTGAAGGTGTATTTGTGCATCAAATCTGCACAGTATTCAATATATTTTAATTGTTGGGACATTTTTTACTCCAAATAAAGGTAGAAAATAGAAGCATACAGTGGACAGAATTATTTTAAATA
>JAJHUR010107660.1:15369-26148 GCA_027495735.1 Lutjanus campechanus | reverse complement strand
GTTTATCAGTGGTCAAGAATTTCACTTTCAAAACTTCAAATGTCTTGCCTAATGAAGGTCTAGTACCGAAACATCGCAGATAAATGGTATATTGCAAGTCAGACAGTGTGTGTGGGTGCTTTTGCAACTTTTTGGTCTACTCGCCTCTCTCCTACGCACCTGTCTCATCTAATAGATGTGTGAAGTGTTCCTTTGTTCTAAAACTTCAAATGTCCTCAGTTGCCAAAGTGAGAGCATCTGAAGTTCAGTTTTGTTAAAAGAAAAGGTGATGCATCACAGTAGCAAACACGACCCTGTCCCAACTTCTTTGGAAGCGTCAAATTCATGAGTGTATATTTACAAAAAAACAAACTTGAACTTTGCACTGTATTCAACTGAATATAGGTCAAAAAGTACTAATAGGGGCGCCCCTATAGCTCAGTTGGTGCCCCATGTACTGAGGCTACTAGTCCTCAACTCCCGCCTGCAGAGCATTCGCTGTGTGTCATCCCCTCTCTCTCAACCCCCTTTTGTGTCATATCTTCGGCTGTCACTATCAAAAATAAAGGCAAAAAGCCAAAAAATAATCAAAAAAAGTACTTATAAATCACTGCATTCTGTTTTTATTTACATTTTACACAGCATCTCAACTTTTTTCGGAATTGGGGTTTGTATTTCCTGGCTGCATACATGTATAAATGTATACAAATAACTGCATATTTTATCCTATTCTAGGATAATCGAGTTTGATTATTTGTACAGGCTGTATGTTGTGTAGCATGAAGGGACTACAACTCTTATTTCACTGTGCAACCCTGCATAATATGAAAATAAATTACCTCAATCGATACCTTCAAACAAGGAGTGGATGCAATAATTTTATTTCCACTTTCATCAACACTGCCACACAGGGCATTCGACCCTGTCGGAGGTCTGTGCCCTTCTTGTTTTCGTCTAGATTTGGTTCAGTCTCAACCCCCTCATATAAAACCACCGCAAACGCTCATGAAGACTGTATCCTATCTGTACATTCACCTTAAAAATGGTGGGGAAGCAGAGTAAACATGGCGATTCAAGCCAAAGAGAGTAGGATGTATTCCTGAGGAGCTGGAAAACCAATCCCGCTAAAACACAAGACAAAATTGGACTTCTGTTCCACAGGTGCTTAAACTGGAGGACTCCATTGGGAAATCCATATGTTTTCTTTTCTGGCAGATGTGTAAGAAAACATTAAGGCCCCGCAATACAATACAATACCAAATCCAAACCAAGATTTTCTATTTGGATCCAATGAAATCTTATCAAATGGTGGTCCATGGCCTTAATATGAGTCTGTCTGGGAATCCATCAAATGAAAACATTTGCTCAGGAGAGACAGATAAGCAACAGTACAGCGGAGAGCAGGTCGATAGGCTGACACCAAAAAGCAGGATTTACTCAAAATGGATTAGATAGCCTTACTTCTAAACTGTATATTGCAATTGACAGCTGCAGCGGGATCAAAGCCAGCACCGTGTGAGATCCTGGCAAGGTTTGGTCAATTCCCATCAAGTCAACTGGACGTGGAATTTGTCCATAGGTGCCTGATCCAATTCGCAGCACTGACGCGGACGTGAAGTGAAATTGAACAGTGGACTGAATGCGCGAGGTAGTGTTATTGGTCTTTTCCTCCGCTGAGGGAGACAGAAGGAGAAGGCCACTCTCTCTGAGGTGTTGTGCACACCTTGTAGGCTGCCAAGCCCCATTAGAGGGTGACAAACAGACGTCCACTCGGCTCAGCGCTGTCAGACCCCGGTAATGAAAGACACATCAGCCTTAGAAAAAGCAGAGGAGGAGGAAGAGGAGGAGGCGGCAGAACAACAACAGGCCATGGACTGACACAAACACATTTTAAGACTAATGGCTTAAATGCAACTGCACCGTGTTGCAATGCGGGGCAGGAAAAAATGTTCTCTAAACTCTGTAATGAGAGGAAGCAGAGGGACAAGAAAAAAACGGAGCAAAAATAGATAAAAGGGAATCATACAAACATGCAAAAGAGAAACACACAAAAGCAGAAGGTTCTGCAGGATCTAATGAAAAACATGCACAAGCAGGAAGGAATAAAAGAGCGAGGGTCCTTTGCGACTCATTGAGCTACATGTGTCGGTGCCACGCCATTAAACGGCGAGATACAACATCAATAATTATCTCTGTTCCTGCTACATCGCTATCAAATGATTTAGAGGTGGTAGTAAAGCCCTAACATAACAAAGCATCTATCTCACACTCTCAGAGATAAGGGTTCCAAAAGGGTTCTTCCTGAGGGGATGAGTTTCTGCCCAGAGCCATTTGCTTCTGAGGGACCCTTTTTTTTTTTTGAAGAAAGGGTTTGTCAAGGGTTCTTTATAAGACTAAGGGTTTCATTGAGAACCCTTTTCATTCACATAACCCTTTTTATAAAAAAAAAAATAAATAAATAAATACTTCAAGGATTTTTAAAATCCTCAAAGATCCTCATCCTCAACAATTTTGTCACAGGTTCATTAAGAGTTCTTTGTACGCTAATATAAAAGGCTTTTTGGCAGAACCCCCTTGGTGGGTTCTAGATAAAACCCTTGGAATACGGAAAAGTTCTTGGTAGAACCCCGGGCGTGCTCTAGAATACACACTTCTAATATGAAAAAGTTCTCTGTAGAACCTCTTGGTGGCTTCTAGATCAAAACCCTCAGAATATAAATAAGGTTCCGCATAGAATCCCATTGGTAGGTTCGTAAAAAGGCTCTCGGTAAAACTTCCTTGGTGGGTTCTATATGGAACCACTGAAATAGAAAAAAGATTTTCGGTAGAACCCCCTGAGTGGGTTTGAGAGAAAACCCTTGGAATATAGAAATGTTCTTGGTAGAACCTCGGGTGTGCTCTAGATAAAACCCTTCTAATATGAAAACGTTCTCTGTAGTACCAATCAATGGGTTCTAGATATAAACCTTGGAATATGAAAAGGTTCTCGGTAAAACTTCCTTGAACGTGTTCTAGATAAAACCCTTGGAAAATAAAAGGGTTCTCAGCCGAACTCCCCTTTGGTGGGTTCTAGATAAAACCCTTGAAATATATTTTAAAAAAAAGCTCTCAGGAGAACCCCTGGTGGCTCCTAGATAAAACCTTTGGAAAATCAGAAAGTTCTCAGTAGAACCCCCTGGGTAGATTCTCTTTAGCACCCTTAAGAAGGTGGAATGGTTCTGGATCCAACCCCCAGAGATGGTTCTGGGTGAACCACACACCATAGAAGGGTTCTCTATAGAAAGTCTTACAGTGGGTTCTGGGTGAAACCTGTCACCAACGGTTCTGGGTATAACCCTTTATGTTGGGCTCTTGTCAGAACACTCTGAAAGGGTTCCAAGTCCAACCTTTATAAAAAGTTCTACCAGGAACCATAAAGGGTTCTCAAGCCGAGGAACCCTTGATGGTTGTAGTTATCAGCTTTATTTGTCAGAGTGTGGGCGCTGCGGTGGAGACGTGTGCTCTCCATAATAAAGCTGGTTTAGAGCTTTTCTATTCCCTTTGCAATGAATCAGAGTTGCACTTTGTGAGGCGTGCAGGAATCCATAAGTACATTAGAATGAATTATACACGAGGCGGCCGACAGATGCAGCTCCAGACGTTGTGGATCGAGCAGTTTGGGAGTCTTGTCATCATAACCTATGGACGGTGGTGTAGGAACAGTCACTTGCTGATGTGGTGGGGGGATAGCGAGGCAGGCTGTGTCATTCTCCGTCCCTGCCTGCTTTGTAATCTTTCCAGAGAGGAAGGATGAGACTCTGCTCTGTCCGGGGGGAAATGTATTTTCTCTGCATGGATGTGGAGCGCGAGCAAGCGGCCTTATCAAATCTATATTTCTCCCTCAGTGCCGCCTTGAAAGGGGGGAAAGAGAGGAAAGGCACGGGGAAAGGGAGTGAACGCGGCGGTTGGGGGTTATCGAATTGATTAATTTAATGGCGTTTGTAGCACATCAGACGTCGCACTTTTTCGCCGTGTTGCCTCTCAAGTCAACCAGAAAGAAGTGCGTATATGATGAAAAGTTATGAACTCTGGAACAAAAAATACGAGGTGACAAAGCAGCTTGACGGATATCAGTTAGACCCAGGGGTGCAGCACAAAATTGTGTGCCCTTTTCATAAGCAATCTCCATTCCTCTCTTGATCCATGTCTCTTATTTTACAAATAACTGAGCCAACATTTAGGGATTAATATTTATTTTTTCCCCAAATATGAGACATTTTGTGTTCCAGGAACAAAAGCCCGCTCTCGCTCACTTAGTGTGAGATTTCGGATGATTTTGGCCGTCTTTCTTCAGCGAGAGGGGCATTTCGCCACAGTCTGCTGCTGAGGGCAGATCTGTCATATGCTACCATCTCACCCGGAAGTGTTTTGGAACAAGTATGAATCCGGTGTGTTTGTCGGCTTTGGTGGGCGTCCACTTGGAATTTTGTCCGAGATTCCAAACAACACAACAAACGGCTTGTTTGAACCTTCCAGTGTTCGCACACTTTCCATCAGTACTTCCACGCCAAGTTGGTGTTAGCCAAACGGTAGAGTTCACAAATTACTATACTAACTGCATTAAAGGTCAAGTAAATGTTTGAATATAAGTGGCTTTATGCTTGAAAGTGCAAAAGTTTTTCCCAGTTTCCCGTAATTAAACTTCCCAGGAAACAGAAAATGGTTTGGATTAGTATTCCCAGTAATCCTTCTTCCAATACACACTATCTTAAGTGGTTATTATATGGACCTGCCCCTGCAGATGATGAAATTTTGCAAAAATTTGACATTCTTTTTCTGGTATTTTTTTTTTTGCCATTGAAATCTTTAAATGAATATCGTCACACACACACACACGCAAACACGAAAATATTGGCCACTATACTTAACAAATTCACAAGGTCAACTCTCAAGATTAATTAATTGTCATTCAAGGATACTTTTTTCTTCTTCAGTTGTATTTCTGTTTCCAGTCTATCAAGGATTTACTTTTACTATTTTCTAAAAATTGGGAAAAATCTGTTCTCTTTCTTGATGATTTCAAGCTGTTGAATTGATTCAATGATTATCTTCACACACACACAAAAAAAATATTGGCTGCTCTTCTTAAAATCAAAGAGAAAAAAAATCAGAAAACCTTTACCAGTCCAACCAAGTGGCAACACAAAAAAGGAAAAACGTAAAGTGTGAACGCTTCATCTGGATGTGCGCATATTTGTGTGTGTGTGTGTGTGTCTGTGTGTGTGTGTGTGTGTGTGTGTGTGTGTGTGTGTGTGAGTAGGCTCCTCTCAATGGAAAATGACACACTGACATTTCCGTTGTGGTGTGGATGCTTGAAAAGCAGCACACCATGAGTAACACCAACACCACTGAGCAATTCAATACTGGCCTGACAAAATCATTACGCTGTTTCCTCTTAGGTTAAAACCCCACACTACATGGCCACTTAGGAATATGGATCGGACTTGTAAAATGGTGAAAGGGCAGGTTAATGCAATCAATTATTTTTTAACAGTAATTGCTATGCAAGAGTCCTTGACATACCCACACAGTCTATCTCCGTGTAATGTAATGGGCCTCAATGATTCTTTTGTGTGGGTTTTTGCTGTAGTTGGCCCCCCGATGACATTTAGAAAGGGACAAAAGATCAGTCCATTGGAAAAAAATCACATTTTATGGTTAAGTCGCCGTTTTAGGTACAATTAAACAAAACACTGTAATGCACATGGCAGCAGTCAGAGTATAGCTCCCACAAGGTTTCACGTTATGTTTTTTTTTTTTTTACTAAAAGACACAGCGATGGTTGTAAAATGTTTGATCTACGTCTGCATATCCATCTGCAGCAGCGTCGTGATGACTGGCTGATGGAAGCAATGACTTTTGAAAAGCCACGAAGAAAGAACTGAGCAAAATTTCAAGTGACATTTACACTGATCATGTTCCTGTAGAGCTTCCAAAAGGCGAAATGTCAACACATTTATCAGGATCACTCATAGCTGACATGTGCGCCTGTCATTTGCATTTGGCTGCAATTACATAACGCCTTAAAGGAGAAATATGTGATATGTTTACTGTCCTAAATCATTAAATGACCATATGTCATCAGGGAGACTAAGGAAACGTGTTAAGATGAAACACTGGCTTCTCTGACAGAGATGCTACAGCTGGTGTGTCACTTGGAGCCATGTTCATTAAAACTGGTCACTCTTCGCTTACATTGTTTGGGAGATTCTGCAACGCTATTTTCCTGTGAAACTGCAGCAGTGTTTCATGGACTAAAAAACCTAAACCTGACCTTCAATCAGCACAAGGGTGAGTAGATAATGACACGATCTGTACAGAAGCACCACAAACACAAAAAGTGGACAATAAAAAAACAAAACGGCAACAAACATTTAGGTGTGACTGCAAGAAGTTAAATTGGCTAAATTATGACAAATCTAAGAATGTAATGTAGTGCAGTGTGTGTATCAGTTTCTTCAACTTGCTGAGAAGTCTTGCTTGTTTTTCATTGGAAACAATGACCTCAGAAAAGACCGCATCACATTTCACGGGAAAAGAGGATGAAACAAGTGTCACAGTTAAGGAAAGCTGTGTTAAGTTGTGTTAAATTGCGTTAAATTGCCTTTTCTGTATTGTTTTCAATATAAAGTTCACATTTCACCAAAAATGTAAATTCACCACCCAATTTTCGTGGCTTGGTGGCCCTTGTCAACCATATTTTTTTCTTCTTGATTACTTTGTTGGTATTTCTGGCTTACTTTGAGACATGATAGTTTAGATAAAGGCAGGAAACATGAGGGAGAATGCAGCAAAAGGCCCCTGCTGGAACTCAAATAGGGACAATATAATTATATGGCCATGATCAATACTTTACACATGTCATGGTCATGTAGATTCATCATAAACCAAGAAATCTAATGACAAAAAAAAATATGATTCTACACCTCAAGTTTCAGCTGTAAGGAGCTTAAGTGTGAAATGGCCACATGGTGGCTCCATTTAAACCACATCCACACCAAAACTATTGAGTTCCTTTGCCCCTGGTTTAAACCCCATTCCACTAATATCCACTCACACTAGCTAACCGCTAACTTTGTGGGATATTCTGCTAACTGGCAGACAAACTAGCCTGTAAATCTGCCTCCTCTGTCGAGGTAAAAATGTTCTTTTCTCATGCTCAAACTGTGAGACACATCATAAGCTAATAATGGTATTCGGTGTGTGCTGCTGTTTATATTATAAGCTTTACCATTAAAACTCAACATAAATCTGTCAGGGAGCTACGTCGCCGAGCAAATGAGCACACACCGCATGAACACACACCACGGGGGGCTGGAGGAAGAGGGCAGATTTTTCCCAGCACTCCGGGGACCCTCATTACGGCAGAGAGTGGGTGCAGGAAGACATGGTGGGGCGGGCATGTGAATAAAGCAGCATGGGGGCAAGATATTGGGACTTCTTGCGTCAGTCGGTTTCCTCCTTATTAGTCACCTTGTGGTACTGCATGTACAACTGACCACAATACTGAGATCAGCGCCGTCTGCAGAGTAACTCTGCGCAGAGGTGTCTGTAATATGACAGGGAGAGAGCTTTTCATTTGTGAGTCAGGGGCAAGATGTTCAGGGAAAAAAAAAATCCCCCTGCTGAGTTTACTGATGCCACCTAACTGGATTTATGGATGTTCAATTTCCATTCATACCTCTTGCTGTTTTTAAAGTTGCCTGGTGCAGCTTCAAAGGATTGCTTCACCCAAATTACAAAAACAAAAACAAACCTTACTTAACTCGAGCCATTATCTGCCTGAGATTTCTGCCTCCACCGCAATATGAGAGAGGCGAGTGGAATTTAGTTTGTGGTGCTAAAAGCATCGAAAAAATCATTTTCAGAAGATTCAGCTGCAGCATGTTTTTTTTTTCTACAATCAGTGTCTCTGTGTCTTTGAAACCTGCCTGACATCACCAGACTCATTCACAAACACAAATTAATCTGGAATGTTTCAGTTCAAACTCGATTTTCAAGGGGCGTTATCAACGGGTGAAGAGCAAAATGGGAGATCAGAAATCAGAGAAGCTCAAACCAATCAGAGCAACGAAATGTGAGACTTCTCACGTCTGAACTGTTAACACTCCTCGATCAGACCTGCCCCACATTAAATAAAAAGATGTGATTGGCCTGAAAAGATCCTGTTGGTCCAGTGTAATTTCCCTGGGTTGGTCAACATAATTTATTGAGGTAAAATCAACTTATTTACTTAGTTTGAGTCCAATTTAGTTTACATTTCTGTTCTTCTGAGCTTTTTTTTTTTTTTACATGTAACAGAAATATAAACTTACTGTCCAGTTTATTATGTCCACCTAGCTAAATGTAACGGTTAAATTCCACCAGGCGCGGCTGCAGAAGCATCTCTCCGCTCCGCTCTGTTTCAAATACACGCCGAGTCTATTTATGACGAATGCCGCGTCAATTAGCACAGAGCAGATCAAACGGGCAGGAAGTCAGACACAGAAAAGGCAGGGAAAATCTGGTTATTTTCAAAATAAACAACCCCGTGCAGACTCACGATCATAAAGACAGAAAAAAAACCTATTTGACCACGTAGCCTGCTTCTCCATGGTAGAGGCAGAAAAAGCAAGGAAAGAGGACCTAATCTACAAAATCTGAGCAAGTAAACATAATCATGCGGGTGAAACACTCCGCTGCTGAAATGCATCTGAAAACCTGCTGGTGGGCGCTGCAGCCGTGCAGAGTGTAACGTTGAGTTTTTGTTGAAGCCGTTTCAGTGAGATGCTGTTTCAGCTGCATTTTGGAGGATGTGGTTTGAGGTGCTGTTGAACTGAGCTGGGGGGAGTCAGTTTTGATGTCACACAAAGTCATGCCGGTACAGACACTTGTTAAACTCTGATTTGAGGTGAGCACAGAGCAACTTTTCTCGAGTTTCTAGTGTGGAACTGCACTTATACCATTCTGCTCAGCGAAGGTCAAACATCCAAGTGAAGTTATAATAAGCAAATTCATTTCTGAGTGGAGCACTAATCTCTGACTTATACTTTCAATTTTTTTTCCATTAATGATATAAGACAGCTGTAATTCAATGCATGTCTAATTCTTACAAGCGTCTGTACTCTCTCTGCTGTTTGTAAACACTTTCATGTCTCGTAAATTGATCCTGAAGAACTCTTTGAGTGCACAGAATCTGTCACATTTCACATTTACAGTTTACAGTTTCTCGCAACATACAGAGAATCCAAGGACAGAGACGGCGCCGAGCTGCCCTCGCCGCCGTTTGATTGACAAGTAATCACAGAAAAAAACACACAGCACTAAGCACTAACCACCCAAGATTTTTTTTTTTTTTTCCAGAGCCCAAAAAAACAAAGAGATGTCACAGGTGAGAGCTTTAAAAGCTTGCTTTGGTGTCACGGGGAGCGGCTGATGTGAGTACTTTGTGTAACAGGAATAGCACGTCTTTAATGACTGACTTAAGTAATGTGATTCATTGCTTTTGACAATCGTGTGCTGTTGCAAATCACACTATAGCAACCGGAGAGCACGCACACATCTTAAAAGCCACCGACTGAACTTCTGCCTCCCAGCCCACGCTGAAGACAGACGACAGCTACTTAGCCTTTTCCAATTATGACTTTAAGTTAATTGAGAGGAACGACAAGCACATTTTAGTCGGTGTCGTTGAATTGATGGGCATTCGGCAACGGCGGGAACTATTAGAGCTTGTTTATGAAAATAACACGAGAGTAATATCCATATTCTTCATTATATGTTTATCTTGTACAACATATACTGTTCCTTTATGCAACCAGACACACAACAGCATGTGCATGACACTTCAATCTAAGGTTTGAATGTATAATCAAGCATTTTTTCTCTGCTTCCTCTCTGTGTTTGTGTGGTTGTGTGCGTGGGGAGCTTTAAAGGGCTTTCATTCAGCCGTTCAGCTAATTTGATTTTAAATCTGGCGAGTGGCCGAGGTAATATAGGGGCTGAGCTGTCATCTGGGGGCCGCATCAAACCCGCGGTAATGAACAGGGATGCAACCCCGGCTAACACACTCGAAAAGTGGCTCTGAGGAGAGAGTTGGAGAAAGAGGCGGCGGGGGGAGAGGCGGTGGTGGTGGTGGTGTTACGAGACGGGAGAGCTCTGACTCGGAGGTATCCCAGGTCGCGAGGAAGAGGAATGCCAAATCAGGGCCTTTTGATTCAGCTCAACCCACTGGCCTCTTGAAAAAACCAATTACAACTTAATCTGCACTGGAGACGGAGGCGAACAAGTTAACATGGTCGTCCAAGCAATGAGAGCAGCGGAAATTGGAAAATAAAATACTGACTGAATTATAGTGTGTGGGTAGTTTTCAATTGAGGAGTGACAGCAGATGTTACATCTTGACTCCTCTTTGATGCTTAACTAGGTGATATTACTAGCGAGGATTTATATTTCACTATTAAAACTTAGTTAGGATCACCAGCGACAACAAATTCAAACTATTGATTGTTTGAAATCACTCTGAATCCAATTGGTGATGAAGTCAATATCTACAGAGACAGGGGTGAAGAATTATAATTATCATTATAAAACCCGTAATCAGAGTAAGAGTTTTGAGATTGTCCAGTCATGCATGATGATTGAGAAGGAAGCAGTGTATTAAACCATATTTAGGGAGAAAAAAGTGTCTGTTTGGAACATGTCTGTGTAGGTTCTCAGTCATCCAGGTCATGGTATCCGTAGCAAGGTTTGTTGTAGGCAACTGGACTTCATAGAGTTCTT
>JAJHUR010107660.1:0-14018 GCA_027495735.1 Lutjanus campechanus | reverse complement strand
CACCAGCGACAACAAATTCAAACTATTGATTGTTTGAAATCACTCTGAATCCAATTGGTGATGAAGTCAATATCTACAGAGACAGGGGTGAAGAATTATAATTATCATTATAAAACCCGTAATCAGAGTAAGAGTTTTGAGATTGTCCAGTCATGCATGATGATTGAGAAGGAAGCAGTGTATTAAACCATATTTAGGGAGAAAAAAGTGTCTGTTTGGAACATGTCTGTGTAGGTTCTCAGTCATCCAGGTCATGGTATCCGTAGCAAGGTTTGTTGTAGGCAACTGGACTTCATAGAGTTCTTGAAGACGTTTCGCCTCTCATCCAAGAGGCTTCTTCAGTTCTGAACAAGTTGGAACAAGCTTGCAGAAAGAGTGGTCTGAGAAGTTTGTGTAGATGTTCTTTTCCCAACCGTGAATCCAAGCTAACTACAGCCACCAATCTCCACGAAGTAGGAAGCAACTTTTGAGTGATTCATACTCAAAAGATTGTGGATTAATCCAACGTTCAAGATGAATTTTGACTGCCCAGGCCCGGTTCACTGTCTCCTTCTAATAAAACCGTTGCACGGATCATTGATTGTGAAAGCACGTTTGAAACAAACGAGAGGCAACGATTGCAAAAACATGAGGGTTTTATAGGTACGAGACAGATGTTGACGTCTGTTAGTCAGGAATTACTCATGGAAAGCCTGGCACCGGACAGTAAACTGAGGGTACACCACACACAAATTGATGTTTAAATTCAGCTGGAACTTTGTGTCCTTGGGTTCTGATCTCATAACATAACATAAAACTCTGCTGAAAGATGAATTTATGTTGAAGTCCGTGGAGCTGTTATTCATAACAGTTTAGACCAATAAAAAACAAATTATGGTCAGACGGAAGGCAACAAACTGCTCTCTAGAAGCTCTGTAAAATGGCCATCGCTGCCTCATTTGCTTTTATTTTGCACAAAGCAAACAGATGAAAAATTTCCAACCGCATACAATAAAAAAACTGCCGATCCAAAAAACTAGACAGTTGGTGGTTGAGGCAGGACCCCCCACAGAGGCTGCAACGTTAACTACACTGCACAAATATGTTTGTACAAGGCTTTCATACTTTCACTCGGGATAAAAATAAATGCAGTTTATTATTTTAAATGGCACTAAAATAATGACAGAGAGTCATTTAAAATCAAAAGGGTTATTGCAATCTATTAAGCCTAGCAGACTATGAGATCTGCTGTGTGCAAACTTGAAATTTTGCTCTAAGGGGCAGTGTCCACCAAAGTGTCTCTTCCTGAGGCCAGCATATTTTTTTCAGCATATAATTTCTTGCAATGGGAGCACCACATGAGCATCTATTCTGCACTGAGTGCTGCACATTTGGCTTTTTTTTTCTGGTCGGTGGTGGAGGGGCAGGACAAATACCACAAACTGTGTCCTACTCATACAGTGCTTCTTTAACCTGGCTCTGTTCAACTTAAGCTCTTGATCCAAATGATGGCATTTGGCAAGCTGTTCCTTCGCCCACAAAATCTCGTGGACCCGTGGGATAACTGCGACCAAAATACCGAATGGTCGAGCAGCTTATTCCGACTTTTATGTAAGTTTATTGTTAGGTGGCGCCCCCTGGTGGATGTAGTAAACACAACAGGAGTATAAAGTATAAAGCCTAAAAAAGCCTAAAACAAAATCACAGGACGTTCACCCAGGAGACCAGGATTCCAGTCAGTGTGGAACAAAAAGTAAACGTACAGTTACTTAACTCTTTCCCCGCCATTGATGAGGTATCAAGAGCTTAAGGGCTTAAGCTGAACAGCAATTGTCTCATCAATTGCTGCCTAAATAAGCCTAAATAAGTAGTTTTTGTGCCTAAACCTAACCAAACTATCACCGTTTCACAATGTAAACCATGTGAGTAATGTCACATGACCAGCATAATGTAGTTAAGGTGTGGTAAACCTATCCCTGCTGGTGATCTCCACTGAGTAATATATGTAATTCTGGGAGCAACAGACAATTGACCTCCTCTAAACTTCAGCTGGAGTGATGAGAAACAGAGAGGTGAACGAAGGTGAGCGAAAAAGACAAAAAATAAACCAGCTGAAATGGTTGAAACATGATGACATGGGCAGGCTCTTTGGATTACAGTAAATCAAAATTATGGTACTGAGTGAAATATCCATAGAAAGGCAGAAAGTCAGTGATACCGGCCTTTCATGCTCTCTCTACATTCGTGTCTCCTTCCTCTGCTCTGCTGTAGTGGTCAGTGAGCTCCGAGGCAACTTTGATGAATTAATCCAACAGAAGAAATTGGTCTTTCAAATGTAAAGAGCACCTTGGTTCTGGAAACTAACTCATGAAGGGAGGAAGGTAGAGGGGCACGAATCAGCATGAGAGGAGCTGTGAATGGACGAACCTGAAAGAAACTGACTACACTGGAGGGGTGTGTGTGTGTGTGTGTGTGAGTGAGTGTATGTGTGCCAGAGTGAGTCAGGAGGGAAAAACGTGTTCTAGGTAAGGTGTGTGTATGCATGGGAACTGCCAAAAACCTCAGGACCTTACCTGACCTGAGCAAACTTTCAAGGCGGCCTCGGTTCTGAGGCGGGTCTGATCAGATCCTGACGGTCATCAAGCATGGTTTTGCATTTTGTTTGAAACGTGACAGAAACAAAACAAGAACAAAATGGGTTAAGAATCAGGAATCACTTCTGAGTAAGAAATGGTTTTGAGGTGTAACATCACCTTTTAATTTTTAGGTATTGGGCAAGAAAATTAGAAAATAAGGCAGCTACCTTTAGCACAGAAGCCTAGAATCGTCATGCTTGCAATTTTTTATCATTAACTTGAGAAAATTAGCTCTTATTTCGAGATAACAAGCTCATCAAAATTATATTGTGAGAAAACAAAAGAATGCCTGCGGTTAATTTCTTTTTTGTTTTTAACTTAAGAAAACTACCTTTGTTATCTCAAGATAGTGAGATAATCTGCTTGATATCACAAGACAAAAAAAAAACAAACAGATGTTAACCCTGAGAAAATTAGCTTCATTAGCTTGAGATAATCGACCCAATATCACGGGATAACAAAAGATTGTTTCCTCTTATTACTTACATTCTTATTAGGGACCAGGGATGCCATGCTAGCATGCATAGATAGCGTCTTGACAGCTGTAACAACTCATTTAAGCTGAAAATGTCAGATCAACGAGTTCCCGTGACTGATAAATGTGTCAGATTGTACTCCAATTAAGGTCAAACGCAGGCAGAAACTGCATCATACATACATACATCAGATGTAAGGAAAAGATTTGTCATGACAGTGACCTTAAAGACGAAAATCAGGTGCAATCACATAAATGAAACAGTAAGTGTTAGCCTTTTCTGGACTCAGGTCAGTTCAAGTCCCATTTCTGTTGGGCTTGGGACCCAGTTGCATTCACAGTGTTTACACAAAAATTAGCGCGTATTTGTATGTTCTGGTAAAACTGCTCTACGAAGGCCATTGACTGCTTTCCCATCGCCTTTAGACAAGTTGCCCTTTCGTTTTTTGGGTTTTTTTTTTCCTGACGTGTGCTGGAAAGCCAAGTTTAAAAGTCTGTGTGTTCTTTTCGTTTCTCTCCTGCTTCACTGTTTGTACTTTGAGGTACCTGTTTTATTTTGCTGTTTCATGTTTGCTTTCAGCTGAGGAGCAGTGCTAAGTTACTGCTGATGAAAACCCGACATCTCCATTTTTTTTGTCTGCTTCATAGCAAAAGATTTTAAACAACAAAATAACGAGGAACTAACGAGGGCAAGACAAGCGTGCTATCAGCTTAACATCTTCAAGTACCCCTGCTGTAATGGACGCACATAAGTTGAGTCAAGCCAAGTCAGCGCATGTGTATGGATAAGGCCTACAAACTTCCTGAAAATAAAGGTTTTGGTTTCTGTTCTTGCTCAAATAATATCCCAAGAATCAAAAGCAGGGGTTGCTAAGATCCTAAATCAATGATCAGGATGGAAATGGCTCAAATTTAAACAATGCAGAACTCTTCCCGCTCATAAAACACTCAGAAGAGGTCGAAAAAAGGTCTCTGATCTGGATCTGAGAAAGGTTTCAACTGGATCTGACAGGACAGATAAAATATTTTTTTAGCATTTTTAGACAGTCCATCATCAAAGACTACATGTTAAAACCTTTTCTGGGCTCCGGGCTCAGTTTCATTCAGGTTATAGTCTTGCAGGTTCATCTTCGGTTTAGGTAAGACGGTCACGACTCTGTTTTGGATTGAGTACAAACAGCAGAGCAATGACAGAAGTGCAGACAACCAATTGGCTTCAAAAGGCCACTCAAGAGAATTTATTGCAGGTTGTCTGATCCAACATCTGCACAAGCCCACCTGTTGCAACAAACATATTAAATCAAGACAGATAGCCAGATTGAAACACATTTTTTCCCATTTAGCTTCCCAAATGATTTAATCTCATCTATCTGTGAGAAATATTTCTGTTAAAGGTGACAAATTGCATCAAGGAGAGTGTGCTTTGATCAAGCATCTCTAGAATCTACTGGTATATTAGTTTATTATTCCTTGAATTACTGTGTGACTTTTCATCACATGCCTAATTACCATAATTGACATGACTTAAATGGAGTTCGCTGTAATCGTGTAGCATATAAGAGAAAGATGATTTCCCCACCATTTTTTTTAATAAGTACCACTCTTCATCATGACAGACCCTAGCATATGTTTGCTCACGGCAATTACTGTAGATTTTACATGCGTGCTCGCGGCAGCTGAACATGTACTCGTTGGCAGGGTGTAATACTGGTGCAGAGACGTTCCTGGGGCGAATTCATGTTGAATTTCAGCCCTGGGGAATTAAAAAAAGCCAAAATGTGAAGTAAAGCTCAGTTGGCGTACAGTATAACCGCTCACAGCATGGCCTCAGTGATGGTTTTTAAACCCAAACCCAAAATCCTCACTGGAGGCTCTTTCCAGAACCTTTCCAACTTCTAAGGGTGCTGACAAGAACCCACCCAGGGGCCTCTACCAAGAACCTTTTTATATTTCAAGGGTTTTATCTCAAAAACATCCAGGGTTTCTACTGAGTACTTTTTTATTCCAAGGGTTTTATCTAGAACACACGCGGAGGGTTCTACAGAGAAGCTTTTTATATTCCAAGGATTTCTCTAGAACTCACTCATGAGGTTCTACTGATAACCTTTTTAGATTCCAGGGGTTTTATCTAGAACACAATCAATATATTCCAAGGGATTTTTAAGAACCTATCCAGGGGGTTCAACCGAAAACATTTATAAAACATTATACTCTAAGGATTTTATCTAGAACACACTCTACAAAGAGGTTCTATAAAGACCCTTTCTATATTGCAAGTGTTTTTTTCTAGAAACTACCCAAGGGGTTCTACCAAGAACCCTTTTATATTGTGGTACAATGAATCCTTGACAAGCCCCTGAAGGATTTCAACAATCTTTGAAGAACTATTTCTACCAAATATGTTTTTTGTGATGAAAGGGGTTCTTGATGGA
Organism: Lutjanus campechanus; assembly: GCA_027495735.1. NCBI lineage: Eukaryota > Metazoa > Chordata > Actinopteri > Lutjaniformes > Lutjanidae > Lutjanus > Lutjanus campechanus. The sequence continues at coordinate 8,496 of JAJHUR010107660.1, read as the reverse complement.
ACCCACAGTCTTACAAAAAATCCTTGACAAACCCTTTCTTCAAAAAAGAAAGAAGCAAATGGTTCTTGGTAGAACCTCAGACCTTCAGAAAGAACCCTTATTTCTAAGGGTGTAAGTGATCGTCTCATGTGGCCCAGGACAAGTCCGAATGTGGTGTGAGCGATTGGGCGCGTTCCCACCTGTACTTAGAACGGTCCACTTGTGATCGGATCACCCAGGAAGTGTGTTAATACCGGGTCTGAACAGGGCCAAAAAAGAACTCCATGCACCGCACTCATACGCCCTCTTTGTTCAAGCACTCTTAAAACAAGAGAAGGGAAAAGAAGCTGATAAGTTTCAATTGAGCCTAAACTCAATCAGGGCATCTGAGATTGGCCTCATGAGGATGAAGCAATGTGACAGGCCTAAAGAGGTTAGACGCCAGGTTTATCCAATTACAGCTCAGCAATAAACAATCCCAGAAACCCTCTATCCCCCAATCGCCTCATTGCACCCTCTCTCTCCTCACTCAGTTTGAAACTTGACCCACCATTTGTATCTATATACCGCTGACGGATGCCCTCGTGTTGAGCACTGACAGTACTTGTGATGAGTGTGTGCGACTTACGTCTGCCAATCTGCAGCCCTCTGTGCTCCTGCCCGCTAAGCAAATATTCACAGACTCTGATGGCGTCGTTTTTTTCTAGATTAGTGGAGAGCCGTCTGCAGATGATGATAATGAGACACTCTATTTCCCCTACTCTGGCCATTTGAGAGACAGTCAGAGGGACGGATAATCTGGTTTGCGCTGGGGGCCTCATCCATAGAGTCCCACCGTCACATTGACATTAGCACTAAGACGTATTAGCACATTAGCCTGAATGGGCGATGATGTGTTCTCAGTCAGTTAAGCGGAGTATTATAGCGGCTGTGTTATGGTTATGGTGATGGCTTTATGGAGTCGGTGACAACTCCATTGATCTCCAGACGCACCTGCTAATGCCAACATTCGAGTGAACAACAAAATAGTGAGAGATTTGTGGGGGCGATGGAATTTACAGAATGAACCGCAGGGTGAGGAGGATCTAGATTTAGCTTAATTAAAAAGACAAACAGGCAAATAAAAACAGGCTCGAGGACGGTGGTTGTTTCAGAGTAATGACCGAAAAAGTTAATGAATAGCAGGTTCCTGCTGCACTGTTAGAAATAATGGTTCTCCAAAGGGTTCCCTCTGAAGGGCTGAGGTTCTACCCAGAACCATTTTTCTTTGAAGAACTCTTTTTTTCCCCCTAATTTAAGAGTTCAACAAGGGTGTTTTTGTAAGACTAAAGGTTTCATTGAGAAACCTTTTCATCCAAAGAACCCTTTTTGGAAGACAGAGTTCTGCAAGGGTTCTTGAAAGCATGGCTGTTAAAACATGGGTTAGAACTTTTCTAAACATTCCCACCAATAACAAACTGGTTCAGAACCTGCAAATTTGGTTCCCAGCTGGAACCAATGGGCGTATCATACCCTACTTGTCGTTATGCACTGTGCACCACCCTCTGATGATCCAAAACTGGTGGAAATGTGGGCTGGTTTACCAGATAGCACCAAGGTTCCAATGATCTTGAACAGAACCGGTTCAAGGACCAGAGCTAATTTGATGGAGAAAAAAAGCCTTCATAGGCCTTTTCAACCAACACAGAACAGGTCCTATTTCAGTTCTTGCACCCAATTTTGAAACATTCTGCGTTCTTGCACCAAAAATAAATTGTTTTGGAGCCTGACAAGTTGGTTTTCAGCTGGAACCAAAAGATAGCAGGTTTTCCTTGGGAACTAAAATAGGCGTGAATACTGGGTTTCTGGGTGGAACCTTTCACAGATGATTTTCTGTACAACCGTTTATGTTGGGTTCCGGGCAGAACACTCTGAAAGGCCTTTTCTACCAGTATGGAACTGGCACCAATTCCAGTGCAAGAACGTAATTTTGTTCTGACAATTTCCACGAAAAATACACTCTTTTGGAACCTGAAAAGGTGGTTCCCAGGTTGGTGGTGTTATCTGGTAGTTGCACAATGCACAGCAACGCATCTGCTATATTTTGGACCCAGTTGGGAACCACATTTTCAAGGCTCTGAATGAGAAATGCTCAGAATGGTTCAAAATTAGGCGCTTGACCCAGAATGTGGCTGGTTCCATGTTGGCGGAAAAGGGTCCAGAAACAAGGAGGGGTTCTCCCATGGGGACAAGTTGAAGAACCCCTTATGGTTCAAGTTTACACATTCATGCTCAAGAGTCCATCTTAAGGATCGTAGTCAGACGATCGAGACTAAGCGACCCGGTTTGAGAAGGGAAGCTTTCAAAGAATCTATTTTGATCCTAATTTAGCGGTCTGGATGTCCCTGGAAAGCAGGAGCCCTGCAGTCTAGTCATTACACGCCACAGGCCATAGACACAGATCTATAAATGTTTGGTATTAAACGGACCCATTGATGGTCTGCCCTCACTCCCTTTGCTCCCGTTAATGGAGCTTTTATGAATCTCAGGCCTCATTTGTCTCTCATGGTTAGGGGCTTTCTGCAGTCTGAATTGTGTAATAATGGCAAACCCAATTTGCTTTGTGCTACGTTAATCTCAACACGCCCCTTCTCTCTCTTTCATGCTTCCCTAACTGCATTCAGCTCATTCATCAATGATTCTATTATCACTCTGTTCTTCTGACTGTGTGTGTGTGTGCGGGGGTTGGGGGGGTTGGTGGTAGTGGTGGGGGGTGAATCATAAAATAAACCCAAATTATGCCACTCTACTCGTAACAGACAAGTAAAGCAACAATGATGAAATTCTGAAAAAAGCCATTAACGACGGGGCCATTATCTCCTTTAAAATTCCTTTTTTGTTCAACATAAACCAAAACATTTCCTCAAACAATCAGACCATTTTTAATGAATGTTTTAAAAAAAAAAGTAACAGAACGTGGACTCGGCAGAGCTACTGTTTAAGCCGCTGGTATTACAGGAAATTACTGATTGAGGTTAAAGGGCTCACATCTGTTTTGGGAATAGGTATGGTGGTCTCCGAACAGCCATGCAGGACTCTAATTACAAAGGGAAGTGCAGTTACAGCTTTACCTGCATATGGAAAATGACAAAACAATGACCTTTCTACCGCAGACTACACATTACACACATTTCTGTTTAGTCCTCATCCTCCCCTAGTGCACATGCACACAGACGCCTCCTTTCATGTGGACAAAGATGCTCTGAATGGAAGCATTCAGAGGCGGCACTTATTTATTTGGCAATTTTTTTACTTCATCGGACAACTGATAGTATAAAGGCAGGGGAGAGAAAGAGAAAGCGAGATGGGTATGACATCAAAGGTCAGAAAAAGGTCCCGAGATGGAATCAAATCATGGACGTTGTGTGAGCTCGAACCATTCAGCTTCCTTGTTAGGAAATGTTTTTATCTACTTCTGGACCTGCCTCACAATACACACAGTGACACATGAAATGGTCATGAAATACACACATTCCATGAAAACACAGAACAGTACTCATTTCCAGGTAGCTACCGATGGGTTAGGGCTACTGAAGTATGAGTTTACTAACAAAACAAAAATTTAGGAGTGAATGGAAGCGAGGCTTGTGAGGGACTCGGAGTAGAGCCGCTGCTGCTTTGCGTAGAAAGGAGCCAGTTGAGGTGGTTCGGGCATCTCGTAAGGATGCCTTCCTAGTGAGGTGTTCCAGGCACGTCTAGCTGGGAGGAAGACTAGGTGGAGGGATCACATCTCCACCCTAGCCTGCGAACGCCCCCAGTCAGAGCTGGCTAATGTAGCTGGGGAAAGGGAAGTCTGAGGTCCCCTGCTGGAACTGTTACCGCAGCGACCTAATTTCGGATAAGCAGTTGAAGATGGATGGAAGCAAGGCTATAATATGCAATGTGCACCACCAGTTTCCTCAACTAGCTAAACGATGCCTTCAGGAAACACCACATCACAATTCATCGGAAAAGTGGACAACAAAAATTGAAGGTTATCTTAAGTTGTGTTAAACGGCCTGTTCCTGTTTGGTTTTTTGCAAAAGTTAACATTTGGACGACGAAAAATTGGGGCTTGGTGGTCTAGCATCCGTCCTTGCATTAGGACTTTGTACAGGGTTGAAAATCTCAAATGAATCTCAAGTGATGAATAAACAGACAGATGTACAGAGGAGCCGGAAACATAAAGCCTCAGACCATGGCTGTCGCCAGCACAGAAGCATAAAAAGTTTTAAATGATCTGGGAAAAAAAATTAAAATCTGTTTGGGAATACCTATACTGATAAGACAAAGAAAAATACTTTGACATCAAAGCATAAAGTACCTTATGAATGATGGTGTTGTGCTATTGTGTCCGAATATAAATCAAAAACTTACTGTTTGTTCCATGGCCTTACTTTTACAACAAAATTTATGGAAATCTCAAACATAGCTTATGTACCTGACTAAAACAAACAAACAATAAAAGGCACCAAAACCAGCTTTCTAAGTGAAAGTAATGACACAGTATGCAAAGATGTCTATACTTTTAACAGCCTAACAATCACTATATTCTATCCTTAAGACAAAGCAAAACATTCACCACCATTTTCAGTGGTAGTGAATATGAGTGAGATAGATGCACAAATCTGCTCTGTACCACAGTGTAACTCTTTACAATTACAAATAGCAAAGGAAATAGTCTTTTTTTACTCGTTTCCTTGACATCCCTGAAGCTGAATACAGTTAAAGTGGAAAAAAAAATAACAATCTTACATCTTAAACACTTTCTAAAAGGTTCCAAATAACCATTTCATAGTCAAAAAGGGTCAGAGGTACTTTTGTGTATTCAGGGAAAAGCACGCTCTGTCAGACGCAGCGGGAGCAATGGTTTGTTCAGAGAACAAGACAAGCTTTGTTGGATGCAAAAGAAAACAAGAATTCAGCTGAAACACCTTCTGATTCTGTGAAAGTGTGTGTGCATATTTTACTTCCTAATGAATAAAGCTCTGTGATAATCAATCTCTTCATCATGTAAATCAGGTACTGTATCCAGTATCAAGTATGTCTATCAAGTTGATTATCTTGATTTTAATGCGTAAGACACATCTATTCCCTTGATTCTCAAATCCTCAAATACGGAGCTGCCCTCAGTGGAATATATGATTCGAGCTCATCTCACAGGTTGAACATTACTTTGAGGGGAATGTCCACTATGTCTTGTTCAATTTTTCGAACTCCGCTGTGACTCGGTCAGGTGTCTCGGAGTGTGACAGCGAGAGGGGTCAGTGAGAGAAGCGATGGCAGAGTGGACACTCTGATCTGACATCAAAATGAAGCAGAGCAGTCCTCTGATCTTGTGAAGATCAGTCACATATTTTACTGGTGTATGAATAATTTCTGTTAAAAACAATGGGGATGTTGTGTAAAATGTAAATGAAAACAGAGTGGAATGATTTGCAAGTCCTTTTCAACCTACAAATACAAGATATTCCATGTTCAAGCTAATAAACTTCATTGTTTTGGGGGTTTTTATGTAAATAAACACTCATTCAGAATTTGATGCCTTCAACATGCTACAAAAAGTTGGTACGAGGGCATGTTTACCACTGTGTTACATCACCTTTTCTGTTAACAACACTCAACACCAGTTGTTGAAGTTTTCAAAGTGAAATTCTTTCTTATTCTTGCTTGATACTCTTTTACTACGAAGCCACACTGTTGGAACATGTGTCTTGAGATCGTCTCGCTGAAATAAGCAGGAACGTCCCTGAAAGAGACGTCGTCTGGATGGCGGCATATCTCCCTCCAAAACCTGTATGCACCTTTCAGCACCTTTTGTGTTAGTATTTCCTGTATTATTTTGAAGTTGTCTTCCCTCTTGTTTCTGGCTTTACTTCCTGTCCCTTTGAGTTCTGATTGTCCTCACCTGTCCTTTCATCGTTTCTACCTGCTCCTCATCAACCTCCCAGTGTATTTAGTCCTGTGTCTATTCCAGATCGTCATTGCCAGACCGTCAGCTTTGTTCCTTTGTGTGTGTTCATTGTTTTCTAGCATGATTTCCTTGTGTTTGGTTTCATGGGTTTTTTTATGGATTTTCGTCAACTCCCTGCCCACTTAATTTGCCTCGGTCTCTCAGAGTATCTCAAGTCAGGTCTCGAGATGGATGTGTTGAACAAATTCCCTATGATCAAAACTTTCTTCGAGTCAGTACTCATCCAGACTAGTGCGCATATGGAGAGACTTTAGTCCAGGACAATATAACCAACATGCGAAAGGAATCCCAAACTGAGACGATGTGGGTCTGAAGTGGAAAGAGATGTTTGAGTGCTGCAACAAGAGGACCGTCAAGTTTCCACACTTTTCCAAGCAAATCTTTTTTAGTTTTGAGTTTGAGCTATTGCCTGCATTTTTAATGTCGACAAAATGAACTGTTAATGGAGTACAGATGAAAACTGGTGACTGAGGAGAGTGAGCTGGCCAAATGAGGAGCGTCCGATCATGTCTGGAGAAAAAAGAAACAGGTGGGCCCACACGCTTTACCTTCAGCCTGCCAGCCGAACACTCAGTTTTCTTGTTGTTTCATATATGCGCTGGCAACCAAGCCCTGGAAGCCCTAGACGAGCGTAGGCCAAGTTTCCCAGGGTTGTGTTGCTTTGACATGACAAAGAAGCGTTGGGTTGCAGCTACTGCAGCAGTAGACCAATCACACGTAATATCAAATTGAAGAGCTTATGGTGATTGCCTGCCAGCAAAAAACATACAAATAGTCTTTCTTTTTTCAAGATCTGGGTACAAAAAAGAATGAATGTGGGTATCCTTTGACTGGAGAAGTTTCAAGTTTCCTGGTATACTGTAAAGGTATTGAATATTGATACCCTCGCTGTAGCAATGCACTAGAAACAAATATGTCCTGTAGATCTAAAGAGCTCGCAGTCGACAAAATTCATTGGAATTCCTCGGGGTCCTCAACAACCAACTTCGAACCTGATCGGATGAATCGTTGTTGAGAAAATTGAAGGACAGATGAATACACCAGACAACAACTCTATCGATTTTATTCAGATGGAATTTTTGAACATTTTCAGTTTTCTCTGCCCCTAACTTACCTGAAAAGAAATCTGGGACGTTACCTTGATTATCCATCGTTTTAAGTTTTTTGCTGAAGACGTAACATTTCTACTATTCAAAAAAAAAAAAAGTTCATATTTTGCAGCCTTGGTGGATGTCTTGCAGAGCTTTTCAGTTTATTAAATTTCACTACATTACCTTCCCTGGTGTTGATTTATTTGACTCAGTCCAGCTACTGGTTACATGAACAGGTACCGCTGAGTGTTGTATTAAGAGTGGGATCACTCTCCTGCCGAGAAGTAAATGCAAGCAGATCGACAATTTGAGCGGCTGAAAGTCAGACAAAACAGCCCCTGCGGCTCCAAACAAACCTGCTAACAGTCCGGTCTTAACTTTATTCTTTTAACTGCAATTCATATTGGTTTTAGTTATTTCTGTCAAAATAGAAATGCCAGCAGGGCTCGTTTGTTCAGATTAAATGTGGAGTTTTTGAGGGCCTTGAAAGTAGAAGCACAGTACACTGTGTTTGCCTTTCTGATCGTGATGGCTGTACTTGGATATCTATCAACATGGCTGCACAGAAAAATGTATTTAAGGCATAGCTCAGTGGTTTCCTATTAGTAATTTTCAGTCAAACATAATCTGTCCTGCTACTAGAATGAGTGAGGATGGAGGAAATAAGACTGCATCATGAAATGAATCTGACAAATACTGTAATATTACAAAGAATTATTCAACCTTCACAGTAAAGTGTGTGCACATTATGAAGATCATTGTCATATGGCAAGGGGTGGAAGTAAGTAATTACAAATACTCATATTTCTGTAATTAAGTAGTTTTTTTATCTGCATTTTAGTAGCCAATAAGATGATCTGATCGCAAACAGGCCAAAGAAAACCAGGACATACGGACGAAAAACAAAACAAAATGCTGCAGGAGCACACATTTGGAGTATGGATGTTAATGATCAATCATTATTCAATTGATTTCCATTAAGAATGTACTCAATTAAAAATGCATTCATGGATATTTCATGTTGAATAAGGAAACTTAAACTTAGACTTAAAATGAGGAAACAAGGACGAAAACAAACCAGAATAAAATTGAAAATGAGGAAAAAACCTGTGTTGTATCTTATGAATTATTAATGATTAATTGATTCTCAGCATTTTCAACTGTTGGTTGAAGAAAACGCACCAAATTTCCAACTCTAGTTTGGGGAGGTGACTGTCTGAGTCGTACTTTGTACTTTAACTTAACAATATTTCTAATACCAGTAATTTTACTTGTAATTAAATATTATTTTAGCTATGTACTTGAGTACAGATCAGTCAGTACATTTTCCACCACTGCATATGATGAAGCAAGGAGCTGCACATATTTAAGAGGCAGAAAAATATGATGTGGTCAGGTACCTTCTGGTTTTAGCCAATATTACAAGTGAGTCAC
>JAJHUR010107659.1:0-43293 GCA_027495735.1 Lutjanus campechanus | reverse complement strand
AAACATACACACAGATGCATGCCGGCACACAGCACACAAACTTACACATTTACACACAAACAAGACAGTACTCTGATGGAGGGTGTGTAGCTACAGTCGAGGCTGCTGGAGTCCAAGTTCTCGGAAAACTTCAACTCAGGTAAGTTGTTTGTGAAATATTCGTGGACACACAAGTCCCTGTCTTGCACAAAAACACATGATATATATGTACTGGGAGAAAATTCTGGAAAAGTTAACAAAACAATACAGTATGGATCTGGCGGTATACAGCATGAGGTTTTTGGCTTTGGAAACTTGATGATTTTCCAATCCAACTTCTGTTGGCATTCGTCTCTAGTCAAATTTTAGTGGCATGCTCAAATGTGTCATGCTGCTGGCTAACAACATAAGGATTAGGGAAAAACAATGTACTGTATGAAAGTACACCATCCCATTTCTCACCTCATTTCTCACCTAAATGGACCCTCAAGATAACCACGCAAAAGCTGTAGCTAACTGATGTTGATGCGAACAATAAAGTAGCTGTACCAATCAGTGAGCGCACCTGTCTCCTCCTCTACAGTCTATTTTCTTTGTTTGTTTGTATTTGTTAGTCGAGTGTCATATCAGAGTGGATTGTTGGCTGGTACCCACTAGAGACACTAGAGACTCATGTGTTGTTTAGTGGTTGTACTTTAGTTGATGTAGGCTAATAAAAATATTTGGCAAATGGGGTGAGTAAGTTAGGGAAAGATTGTGTTTTTGGTTAGATATTGAACAAGTGAACAAATCCCATCCCCCTCTCGTTTACTTTTTCAATATGAATCCATATGCAAAATGAACACACCAAACAATCACAAGACTTTCACTCAGGAGAGTGGGGTCCGTGTCCCATGTGAAACCGAAAGGCAACTCAACTGAATTCAAATCACTGTATTTGGCCTAGAGGGCAATTGCAGAGGCATGCAGAGTAGTAGGCTAATTAACAAGTACCACCGTACAGCGAAAAATGTTAAATATACATAAAAATGGAAAAAAACAAAAACAAAGAATACATAGTGCAAAACATCCTTAAAAGAATCAGAGAATCTCTGCACGTAAAGGCCAAGGCTGAAAACCAACCTGAGGCATTAAAAACTGAATTTAAAACCCACGAAACTGTATAAAGGATTCTACACGGTCTTGGGAACACTTTGGAAAACCATCACCAGTCAACACAGTTTGTTGCTGCACCTACAAATGCAAGTTAAGCTTCTAGCGTGCCAAGTCAAAGCCGTATATCAATAACATGCATAAATGCTGCTGACTTCTCTGGGCCTGAGCACATTTGAGATGGACCCCAACCCCAACACTATATAAATTCCATGAACGGCACCACCTCCACCACCCTTCACCTTCCCTAACAGTCAGTTATGAACATACCTTAAGCTACTCTCTCAGTCCAAATCAGCCCAGCAGTTCACTTCAGCTCACTTCAATTCAAAGAACCCAACAACCCAGCTGGACATGTCCAATACTGATAGACGGAGCATTCATGTTTCAGGTGGTTTTCAGGTAGTAGCGGTGTTTGTTGTATTTTAATATACTTAGAGATTTTTTTAATCATTCAGATTTGGCTGAGTGGTTAAAAAACACATGTTGATAAAATCACTGGTGTAATAAAGTCAGAACACACATTTATTGTTGCTTCACACAATCTTTAAAAGAAAATGTGATGTAACACAATGGTAAACAGCTATTTGGTAACATCAGGCATCAAATTCAGAATGAGAAAGAAAAATGGTTTATTGGATTGAACATTAAATATCTTGTCTTTAGACTGTATTCAATTGATTATAGGTCGAAAAGGATTTGTAAATTGTTTCAGTCTGCTTTTATTTACATTTTACACAGTGTCACAACTTTTTTGGAATTGAGGTTGAGGTATATAACATAACAGCTGCAGTACGCTTGTCGCTGGTACTCTCCACTGTGTGGTCACATATGTCATTTTGCGTTGTTCGCAATCAACCTTTTCTGTCGATTAGGTATGAGGAAGTGCTGGTTTCTCATGAGAAAAATATTCTTCACTGCATTACTGTTCTTTTGGTTTGTGTTGCGAAAAGTGAACTTTACAGTTATTCTTAACTATTACTGAAATATGAAGCACCGATGTTTCCTATTCTCTCTCTCTCCGGCTCTCTTTCCCCTCCTCAGAAAGTTCTTATACAGTTTTTACTTTCACTTACACTTTCAAATTTTTTCCCCTCATTTTGCCAAAGTCGCCTAAAGCAGCGTTTAAACTTTCTTCGAGAGGAAAATACTAACTGCAACAGTAAAAATTAAACTGAACTCATCCAACTCTACCCCGGCTCATCCCTCTTGCCATTCACATCCTGTCATGTAGATTTCAATTCTGTTCCTATTTCTCTTTAGTGCATAGCCCCCTCGGTTGTCACTTTTAATTCTGTCTTTGATTGTACTTTTGTCTTTTTATATTCTTTTATTGTCTGTGCTGAACAGGAAATGTGACTGTCCATGTTCCCAGAATTCCTTTCACTGTCTTACCAGAGCGACGTACCCTGACTTCAGTGTTAAATCCAGCTGAAAAGGAACGTAATCATATCAGTGCTGAGCAGCAAAGTGGGTTATTTGACGGTAGAAAGAGAGACTGAAAGGGACAAGAGCCAGACTCATTGCTGCTACAGGGGAAAGCTAATTCGGCTCTTTCAAAGGGCATGCATGGAATGGCATCGGAGAAGAAAGGAGAGTCGGTGAACAGATCTGTTCAATTCCATCTTACAGCCTACACTGGACATGTGCGAGAGGGATTAACAAGGATAATAAAAAGGTTTTAATGGTGGAAATTTAAGAGAACCAACGTGTGTGGCTGACCATGACACAGAGGGAGACAAACAGACAGACACACAGACAGTTAAGAGGTAGAATATCGAGCACCATCTTCTCTGGTCCTCTCATTAAAAAGCCTGAGGAGGAAATACTGTATGTTGAGGAGCAGGGTTCATTCTTCGTTTTGCCGCAGTCTCAACTGAATGGCCTTGTGTGTGCGACTGTGCCTCTCGGCCCTGATCCTGCGCTGAATAGACTGAATTTACAACAGCAGACATAATTAATACCCAGTTGAACGGACGAGAAAAATGGTTTAGGAAAAAATGGAGGGGAAAAAAGGTAAGCAAACTGCAAAGAAGCGAAAGAGAGAAGGTCGACTGAGTATGCTGAGTTGCAGGGAGTCAGTGCTCTCTATTGACATATAGACGAGCGCTAACTAGCTCTATATCATCCCTCATTTCTGCCTTGAAAGCAGATATCGCCATAATGGGAAATGACCCTGAGAAGTAAAACCACTGATCCTTCATACGTCAGATGTCAAAAACACACGGAAATATGCCAACTTATGGTATTAATTTAATACCATGAAACTTTGAAAAGAAGCTGCTTCCTATATGACACTAATTAGAAATTATATACTATATCTATTGAACCGTTACATAATGGCATTAACATTTGGGTAGTAAGGGGTGAAACTGCTGAGAATCATGTCATGAATCAAACAACTCCAGTGCAAAACTTTAGGGAGCAAACTGAAGTCACTGACTTACGAACACATGTATTCATATATTTATTGCAAATTAGTAATTATGCATGACTTGATAAAATATATAAAATAAGGGTGTCATGATTCCAAGATTTAAATTGACTTTTGATTTTTAGGTCACAATCCGGTTTGATTTTTTTATTCTTTTGCACTGATGGCCATGGATGTTAGACGATATAGCCTTGATAAGTTAAAATCAAAAGATCATTATATTTTCATTTGAAAATTCTTCTTTAAAAGAAAGTTTATATGGTATCAAATGTGATATTACAGCCAGCAAGCTATGCTGTGTCATCGTTTAAGTGCTGTATTTTCTTTGGACACATGGTGGATGTAGGCTGTGGTGGCAGGAGAATGGCAGATTCTGCCTTTCATTACAATTAATAAAATTAGAATTTAATATTAAAATTTGGACACACCTATATATAAATGTCATGTTTGCATGTTTGAGCTGCTGTGCGGACTTGAATTACAATAATAAATAAGAAAACTGCACTGAGACTACCTGGTCAACTTTCAGGAAAATAGTGAATTTAAAAAAACTACATATAAAACAAATTGTCCATCAACTCCACTGAGCTCGGACCATAAAGCCTGATCTGACCTGATATGACCTGCTTAAGATGGGTCTCTACTGGACGAACACAAGTATTTTAAATAAAATAAAACATGTGCATGAATAAATCAATTAAATGATGGTACAAAGAAAAATATGTACCATCTTTTTAGTATTTGGTAGGGGGCAGCAGCTCAGTTCACACTTGGCTTGCCTGGCTATATATAAGTGGCAGCCATCACTCCAGCACGTCTCTAACTAACTGAATGTCTATGGGTCCTGTGCATGTGTGTATTTCAGGCAGGCTGTGCAGGTGTTTATAATATCCAATGAAATGAAAACTGAAATCCCCCTCAGGTAGATTAATAAACTATGTCTTCTTCTTATTTGCACAAGCATTTGGTCTGATTGACTTTGGTGCAGTATATTCAAAATACAGTTTACAAAATACCCACTGCCACTGGCTGTATGTCATGCCGTCCTTCTCAGAAGGAGAGACTGCAGTTCCTTACCACCCACATGCAGGCCTAAAGCCATGATGTGATTTTTAAGACTTAATAAAACTGAAAAGGTTAAGTGAGACTGTTATGTTGACTTGGCAGCCATTAATATCCTGTGTGGACGGACGAAACTCCTGAGGCCTTTAGTGCAAGTAGCTTTTTCATAGTTATATTAGGTCATTGAATATTTTTCATGTAGATGATGTTCCCAACGTTATCATGAATCAAAATGTGGACCTATTGTCCCAACCTGTTTTAAACTTTTGCTGGTTAAGCCACTCCTCTGATAAGTCTACTGCAAGGAACTTTCATATTTTATAGATCTTGGAGGGCCCTGTGGACAAGAGCAGCAGTGTTTCCACCATAATAACCTCAAAATACGACATCAAAAATCTAATTATCTAAATAAAACTCTCCTTCTTGTTTTTAACTGGCTAATATACTAATCACTGTATACACAATGTAAACAAAGACTTGCTTCATCTGATTTCGAGGATAATCCGACCCAGTGGCAGGCATTAGGATTACCTATAAATTCTCGCTGATGGTCTTGTTTGCTTATGTAAGTCATATAGATGCATTAGTATTAAATTTAAACTACTTCATAACCACTTAAAAACTCCTTGTATTAGGCTTAAGTAAGGGATAATGGCTAACGAGGGGTCCATTGCAGAGATGTATGTTATTCCATGTTTAACAGCCAAAGAAACAAATGTAAGAACATTAATTAATGTTTTTTTTTAATGTGTTTTGGAATCAAAATTTAAAATTTTTCGTAAGCCATGCCTCTTTTTCCTTGGTAGTACCTGAGGGTTACATCGGGTTCTTACGCAATTGAAACATCCCTATTCAAGTAAATAGCTTGAACCTTAGATACAACTTGGCAATGCAAGATATTTCTACTCTGCTCAGCTCAGAAAACTCTTTGGTTCAGCTGTGAGCCAGTAAGCTAATGTCTTCTTAGCACATAATTCAAAGCAAGTATAATTGGGTTCAGTTGACAAACAATAAACATAATTTGATCAAATGTTTAGCAACAATGGTTGCTGGCTATCCAGCCATGGCATTGTCCCTCAACCGATATCAAGATATTCAAATACAAATGATACATCATGTGTGCCGTTGCAAGTCGAATAGCAAATGGGATGTGAGATGATCACTTATGTGACACAAAGAATTAGTAAATTGAGAGGGTGCAGTATAATTGTGGCAGCTTGTGTATTACAGTCACCATCCTGTGGCTTGTTAAAATGTTGCAATAAATTGTAAACGGAGGCTTGGACTTCATCCCTATTATTATTTATTTTAGATACAGGCTGATGCTACATAGCCAGCCTATTAATTTAGAGCAGTCACCAAATGCTTCACTGGAACTACTTATTTATGTCTGTTATCAGGAATTAATGGACACCCTGCAGAATTGAGAATTCACCCAAACCATGGTATAAAATTTGGGTCACTGCTTGTGCCTTTAAAGGAGAAATCTGTAACATATTGACTGTAATAAATCATAAAAAAGACCATGATATGTCATCAGAGATTAAGGAAACATGCTAAGTTGATATGCTCGCTTCGCTGACAACAACACTACAGTTGCAGTGTCCTCCTTTGAAATTTCTATTCCGGAGCCTTACTTGTGTGTTTCTTTGCCAGTCGAGCCTTAATTAGAATTAAAATAAATGATGAATCTTCACCGAATAAGTAAGCGTCTGTTTATGATTCATAAGAAATCATTAACAATCTTTCAGAAGGAGTAGACGTTTCTTACAGTTAAAACTGCATGCAGTGTAGGACATACTGTTGCTTGTTATTGTTAAATTACAATGTTGCGTTCATCTTGTGTTCCTGCAGCCTGCCTGAGCTTTCTCAAGTCTGGGGAGGAGTGGGTGGAAGAAAACAACTCGCTTCAACAATTTGTTGTAAATTAAATAGAATTTCAACTTAGTTAATATACCATCTATGGTTCCAACTCTCTATTTGGGCTGCCATAATCATTTTTTGGTTTGCGATTGTTACATGTTGCTCCTTTAACATGAGCACTGCTTTAAATACATAAATGTCAGTGCTGTAAAATCTCCTGTCTGCACCCACGAGCTGGTAAAGAGACGGGAAAGACTTGAAGAGGTTTGTGATTTGATATTACTAAACCCAGCACATACTAGCTTCAGGGCTGCAAAATTTTTGCTTCACCACGTTTTATTTACTAACACAGATTATGTAAATAAGTACATCTGCAGATTAGTCAATTTGAATGCAAACTGCATTAAGTCCTAACGTTGGACTATGCGAGACATGTCAGGTGCATGTCTGGAAAGCCAAAGATTCCAGAAGCAAAGTGATATAATCCCAGCGCTTGTATTTTTTGCTTTTGTTTTGGTTCTGCAGCGCAACTTAACGTCTGCATCTTTGAATTTGCCTCAGAATCTTTTCCTGTGACAAAGGTGCTTTTCGGTGTCATGGTACCACAGCAATTACTAAAATGTTGATTTCAGATCTCCCTCTTTCTGTCTTCTCTGCCTGATATACTAAAACAGCAACGTATATATTTGACAACTACCCCCTCCACCCCCAGAAGAATCTCTTGGATTGCTGTCAGATGGTGTTGGCAACCCTGACTCTACCATGCTAACAATGTCTGCTATGAATAGAAACAATTGCTATGCCTACAAAAGTGCAGCAAATCTGTTTCTCCCACACCTTAAATCACAGATGCAATTACCTGTGTGACAGCGGTCAGCCGCCAATGATAAATCAGTTTCAGTGGCCATGTGTGTACATTTCCACTTCCTTCTCCCCGTCTTTCCTTTTTTTCTTTTACACAGGCGTACCTTAAAATGTGTTGTAAATCTTTCTTTTTTAGTCTTGCTGCTCTTCCATCATCTTGTTAAAGAGCACACTGTTCTTATTATTTATTAAAATTTTAAGTAATTGGCCCCGAATCAATGCAACATGGTGAGCAGGAGACCTGCATACTATGATGTATCATCAGCTCTCCAAAAAATGACTACACGATTGTAAGTTCTTGCTCATTATTTCTTAAAAATATATGAGAAGGGGGAAACAATAACTTGTAAAGAACAGGAAGAACACAAGCTTTTCGACAATATTAGGAGTGCGAAATAATAGTCGGCTTCCAAAATAAATCAGAAACAAAAGGGGGAACTAATAAGTTTTCTCAAAGGAGTCAACAGTGGGATGGATATTTCAGTAGTAATTACTTTACACATCTCTGCAGCTGATTCTGGCACGCTGAACAGAGCCCATTACTGCACAAAATCTTTCAGAAGCCTGGGATGGAAGTTAATGACCTGCTGCTGGAGAAAAGGAGAGGGGAATTCGGTCTACACTTGAGAAAGAGACAGAGAGCGATGGATGGGGATGATTAGGAAGGACAGATTGAGCAATACACACAGAAATGGCAAAGAGAAACTGAAACAGGGAGACCGAGAGAGGAGAGGAAGAGTGACAAACAGATGAATTGTGAGAAAGCGACAGGATGAGACCGCGAGACAGAGTCGAAGAGAGTGAATGGTTATATATAGTCGTGGTGATGGGGCAGACACAAAGGTGGGAGAGACAAGAAGAGGAGACAGAGAGAAAGGGTGGCATACCTGCCGGACGACAGGAACAACCACGCAGCGGAGAGAGCAGATGAAAAGCAGAAGCTGAGTGTGCAGGTCAAGGTTTCTGCTAATCATTAGAGCTCAGTCTCTCTCCTACACACACAAATCAGTGTCTACAGCGAGGCCTGTTTCTAGCTGAAAGACACAAATCATTATCATACACTGGAACTGAAGAGAATGGCTTTCTATAGCACAGGAATGGGGACCATTTCAATTAAAGGTATTTATATTACATATTTAATTACTTTTGACAATTTTCTCATTTGTATGGTGGGCAGAAAAAAAGATTTAATTTGTGACAAAATACTTTAAGGGATTGTGCTTGTGTATTTGGAATACTTATTAAAATGATTTATTGAAAATGGTAGCTGTCAGCTGTCCCCACATCTGGCCATATAAATCAATGCTATTGGTCACCCTTTACATCTGTCTAGGATGTTTTACAACCATTTAACCTATTGAAACTATTAAAAGGGCGGCCAAATTTAATGGCAAACGAAATATCCAAAAATCCAAAAATGCCCAGAAATTCAAAAAATAAATATGTTTGAATCCTAAGACAAGCTTTACTGCATAACACTAAAATAGAAGAAATACAGGAACAAGTGCAACTTCGCAGTAGCTGCGACCAGCTATTGCAACATACACGTACATACATCCACATATGCCTGCATTCACACACACAGACACACACTCCTTCAAGTTAAAGAAGTGGCACTAAGTCACACCTGCGGGAAAAGTTATGAGTTATGAAAGGAGGTGTGGCTAAAGTGTAGGGGGTAAGGCAAACTGTCACTAATGAAAAATGAACTGCTTAGTCTAATGAGGATTCCCACAAGTGCCTAAAGCAAACAGGCCATGGGAAAGACTTGAGGTCATGAAATGCGCATGGCTTAAGTATTGGTGGCCATGCTAACTGGCACCATCGAGTTATGGAAGGAGAGTGGTTAAAGTGTATCGGGCAGGACATTAGTAACCAATAGAATGAGCTGTAGAGCTGCTGGTCACAGCTAAAAACAAGCTATTCCAAACACATTTGCTCTAGGTAGAAACCACCAACACGTCCTCATACCTAAAGACTGAATAGTTTGATTGCTAATTACTCCTAAAAGCACATATGACTGCTGGCATACTGGACCTTAAGTACATCTGGTAAGTCATGTAACATTAAACATGCACTTAATGTTGTAAAAGCATTGCAGTTTGGGTAGGTCTAGACACCAAAACTACTTGGTTAGGTTTAGGTTTAAGAGAAGCGTGTTTATGAAACATAACTTAAGAAAAGTAAGTAAAAGTTGACTATTGGTTTCACACGAGAGAGTGACACTAACCCATCTCTGCCTGTGTGGGCTTTCTCACTCTCTACACTGCTCCCATCACAGTTACTACAGCCACTAAATGTTGTAGCCAACAGCTGTTTTTTTTCTCTGGTGAGGACGGGCTGAAACCACCTTGTGTGCACTCCTGAATTCGCAGCCTCCCACCTCCAAAACAGAATATCTTGGATTTGATTCTTCAAATTTATGATGTGGGAAATTAGCAGAGCTTGTCTATTCAATGTAGGAAGGTTAAGGGTAAGACTCATATTAAGGTCACCTAAATTGTGATAATATCCGTTTGTATAGAAGGTATATTTGGATTTTCAAATGACAGATTACTTGTATTTTATCTAAACAAGCAATATGTACGGACTGCACGTCCAGAAATGAGTACTGTTGCTCAAATAGCGAGTTGGAGCCTTAGACTCCTAAAATACACACTCTGGAGTTGGATTTGGGCGACTGCCTGTTTTACTGCCAGCCAGACTCCATTAACATATTGCTCAGTTTAACCGTTAAACAGAAACAGACGCTTACTCATTCGGCAAACACTGAGCATTAATTTTAACTCTAATAAACGTGAAACAGGCACACAAAAACAGTCCCTCCAGCTAGTAATGGCATGGGAAATTGAAATAAATTTCCCATGGCAGTATTTTGTATTTTATTTTAAATATACTTAATGAGCACATGTTTGTTATTTGTAAAAAGATACCTTTTGATGTATCTGTGCCCATCTCTGTTCACAACACACAAAAAACCCCAATGCTGTTATGTAGATGAGATCAGCCCAGTGTAATGTCTCTCCAGTGTTTATACTGAATCTGAAAAAAAGACATCCAGTACAAGAATAAAGGAAAGATTTTTTTGTTTTGTCAAGAAAATGAAAGCAGTTTAATAGCACTCCCGATGTGTCACAGTCGACCAAAATCAATATTTCTTTCCTCAAATTCTTTTTCATTTTGCTCATTTTCGCTCCTCCGAAAATAATATTGAGGCAGCTGCATGAGTAGTGCGATAACACTCAGAGCTGGATTTGCAATGCGGTCAGTTTAATTGTTTCACGTTTTGAAAAGTGCCCCTCATTCAATTAAACCAAAAATAACAGAGGCCTATACTATAAATTATTCTATCTCCCCTGTAGACTTGTTATAATGTGATAAAAAAAAGTGGAACACAACTTTACTGAAATCTTTATGAGTGGATGCAGTATGTTTTCATATTTATAACAACACTGCATATAATCGTTAATGAGCATTCTGGAGAAACAGAACGTATTTATTTATTTTGCCTCTTTAAAATGCAATATAATGAATATGAGTATGCAGCGCACAACAATAGCCTAATTGGCCACAAAATAAATCAATACAGGCTTTAAGTGCTTTGCACAAATAGGTTATTTCTTGTTTTTTAATGACGCACACAGAGTCGATACATTAATCTCTTTGGTATCTTATGTTCTGGAGCTGACAGGCAAAAAAATAATCTCACTGCTTTGGTTTAGCACATAATATAAATATGTAAATAACACATTTGAGCTTTGTTAGATGATCAGAATTGTCTCTTTTGACCAAAAAGACAAAAAGCTCAGGAAACCACACAGATGAAAGGCTGGTTTAGCCCACACTGTGTCTGAGCCTCCATCAGCGGGTCACAGGGGAAATCTGTCTGTATTTTCGGGCTGTGTTTCTTCCTCTCCCAGTAAGGCTGACCTGTTACACTGACAGGTCATAACGCACCAACAGCCTGGAGACAATTCACCATCCACTTTAACAGTAAAAGCCACAGGGACACACAAAAAGATGCGTCGGAGCAGGAGACTGAAAGTTATACGGCCCTGTTTTTAGTCTGATGATGACATACGTGAGTTGAACTGACGTGGTTGTTTACAGATTTCATAAGAAGTTAGCCAAATTCAACGACATGCGTATATAAAGAGAAGCGTGTGATATTTAGATATGAAACGCACAAATCATCAAAGTTTGACATGAAAGGTTCTCGAACATCAACACCAATAGTTGTCGAGGCGAGTAAATAATTCTCAGTGCACACACAGCTGCACACGCGCACATACACAGGGCTTTTAAATGCATAGTTTTGCTCATTTTGTAAATTGTGGGTTTGCGTCAAAGCTTTTATGTGCCCGTTTAATCAACATGCTGCTGCTTCTTTGCTCGTCTCAAATGCATCATAGAATCGTGTTCTTACTGAATCCTGAGGCATTTCAGTTACATCTAAGCACACAGGAAGTATAGGAAGGGGTGGAAGGAGGCGTTTTATTGATGTGAGGATGAACTTATGAACTGCTGTAATGAATGGGGAAATGTATGACATCTTAACATTGATGGTTATATATGAACTGAATAAGAAATGTGAGCTTGTGAGTGCAGAATAATTACAGAAAAGAGAAAAAAAAAAGTTCATCCAATGTACCACTATTTCAGTCTTGTAGCCTAGTGGTTCTAACCTCACGCCCAAATTACCTCTTACAATAAAAAGCACATTAATCTATCAATTGTACTTACTGGAAAGACAAACAGGAATCATTCTATATGGAAATAAAAACGCATGCATGTACAGGAGTATATTACGTTGATGATAACTGGATGGCTAAAAATGAGAACTATGACTGCCAACAGTGGAAGAAGTGTTCAAATCATTTACTTAAGTAAAAGTCGTGAAACTATAGAAATACTCAAGTTAAAGCCCTGCATTCAAAAAAATCTCTTAAAGGGATAGTTTGGATTTTGTTAAGTGGAACTGTATTAAGTACCAATGGTAGACGGCAGTCTGCAAGCCCCAGAAGGGAAGCTTAGCATTGTACTGCTGTGGGTGGGGGCAGCAGCAAACCATATCTTTACTACTTCAGGAAAAGGTCCACCAAAAAAAAAACCACAGTATCAGTTTAAGTACACGGTATGTTTAGAGAACTTTCAAGACTTTACCTTGCCAACAGACAGCCTTTTCTGACTGGGGAACTTATTGTGCGACTTTGGTGAATCCAAACTAATCCTTTAAAACACAGAAGTCACGGCTTGATTCCAACAGGCACGGCTGCGTCATTTTACGGCTGTGCCACATTCACCAATATTTGTAATTCTACTTTCAGCGCTGCAGAGCGTCCCAGAAGCAGATTTCCGCTCTGCTCAGAGCACCCACAGAGTCTTTTTTTGACAAATGCCACGTCACACTGCACAGAGCAGATCAAGTAGGCAGGAAGTCAAGACACAGGAGAAACATAGAGAATCCAGTCTGTTTTCAAAATAAAAGACCCCAAGCAGACTCGCTATAATAAAAACAAAAAAGAAACTATTTTACTATGTAGCATGTGGTAGAAGCACCAAAACCAAGAAAAGAGGACCAAATCAACGCTGCTGGTGGGCACTGTGCGGAGGACCAGTGGAATCAACAGGTCACACACTAACACAAACAAACTAAGTGAAGAGGCAGCACAAGATGAGCAGTGTTCTGCCTGGTAAAATTATTGTTTTTGTCAAAGGAGCCTGGTAGCTTTGGAGAAAGCATAAATGGATATAACAGATGGAAAACCGTTTCAGTATCAGATCTTCAGTCTTCAGATCAGGCCTTCTGTCTGAGGCCCCCATCCAGCAGTATGTTACTTAGCTTCCGTCCTGATACTTCATACAACATCACTTCAAGAACTCAACAAAGTGTGATCAGCAAAATGTAAATGCAAAGTATAAAAACAGTATGTTTGTCAAAATGTCTCTCAGTGTTGTCTCATTATTTTATTGAACCATTATTATTGATTTATGCAAACAGTACTTTGGTTGGTTGAGGTGGAACTAACTTTAGATACTTTATACACTTTCAGGTAGTTTTGCGTGGTCATTATTTACATAGTAGGAAACTTTAAAGACAGCAGACGGAGTTCAGAAAACAATGACTGTGGCAACATTTATGCGGCAGCCGCGTATTCTGCGACTGCATATTCAGCTATTGATCCACTGCACTGATTGAAATTAGACCTCAAGGTCACAGTCAGAACAGTGTGCTAATAACATGCTTGAATCCATACTGACTGTTGTACATTTGACCTTGTTCACGTCTCAACCAATTATTCGTCATTAATAAAGGTCTTTAGTTATGACCAATAAAAAGGAGTACACGGTTGTCCCCAGTGACATTTAAAGTTCCCATAAAAGGGCTGGCTGAGTGCTTATTGATTACACATATTATGCGTTTCCTGTAAAAACAGGCAGCCAAGGATGGATTTGCCAGCATTTACAGTCAAACTGAATGTACATTACGTTCCGGCAGCATCATGAAGGAGCCGTCACGTGATAAGAAATTTGTTCCGGACTCACCGCGAGGTAGGGCGCAGAGAGACAAAGCACAGCACTACAACCGCTATGTCCTGTCTGCCTGGTATATAAATAGCTGAGCTACCTTTAGCTCTGGATTTAGCTAAGTTCATAAACTATATGATTCACAAACCTTACAGCTCAACCTGGCTGTTCACATTTCTCCAGGCAGGCAGTATGTTTACTGGAAAGATGGTAGTCTGTTTTTAATGTTGTGTTATAAAGTTTGGGAAACCCTAAAACACTTTTCTTCAGTCGTGTCTGGAAGGGAACCCTTGATTTGCAAAACTCTCGCAAAATTTGTGTATGCTGCTCCTTCATTGTGACGTTGGACAAATGTCAAAACGATCACTCTCATGAGATTTTCTGCGATTCTGAGGTTCCCTTCAAGACTCGACCATAAGCTTCTCCTTCCTCTGCTTGTGTCCCTTCCACACATCTGTGGTCTCTTCTGCCAGTGTTGTCACATACAGCTGTTATCTCATTGGCTGTGCTTTGAAAGGTCAGCGGCAAAAAAGGTCGAAGTTCAAATAATTTGAACTTTGAGCGCAGTGGTCAGTGGCAGATCCAAGCGGTGTGCTTAGCCGGGCACCACCGCTCTCTCCATTGGAAAACAATGGGACAGCCAGCGCAAAGCGTTTTTACGGCTGACCATGTGTTAGGGCCTTAAGAAAGAAAGCATTTGATTGTACACAAATTTACATACATACCCCTGAGTTCAGGATAAGTCATTAATTTTTTTTCCAGGAAATATTACCAAAATACCATTAGTAATACCCCAAAATACCAACAAAATTACTCTCTGGTCATCTTTTGGCACGATACTGGTGTTTAGATTATGTATAGTGCAAGATATTTATGATAAAAACACTTAAAAATTTTGACTTCATGGGAACTTTAAGACATATAATCCTATGTGTTCCTCACTCTGCGTTCTTTTTTTAAATAGTGTGATTGTCTCTACACATATATGTGTGTCTGCGTGGGTGAGAACATTCACATGCGTCCTGTTTTAAAACTTTATTTTATGAGCTTCATCAGACAGTGAGAGGTCACCGTAAAGGTTACTGAGGTTCAAGCTTATAGTCTCGTTAAATGTTTTATGGGAAAGGCTGAGCAGTCATGCATATCACCTTCCCAATGCCTTCAGTGAGACAGACCACGGCAATCTATCTAACTAAAGACAGTTACAGCCCGAGTCCTCCGGATACTTCTTCATTAGCCTCAGGCAGCACCCAACAGATAGTGTTATTTGACTTTTCTTGGACCTCATTTTTTCATACATTTCAGTTTAATTTTGATTAATGTTTTATGAATGTATTTTTTATTTTAAAAGATATTGCTGCACAGCTGTAGCTCATTCTTCCATCCTCCAGCATCCTGCATGCAGAAACATAATCCATCCCTTATACTGTATATAGCTGCTTATCCTTTTCAGGGTCGTGAGGGGTTGGAGCCAGTCCCAGCTGACATTAGATGAGAGGCTTGGTACACCTTGGACAGCTTGCCAGTTCATCAAAGGACTCCACATACTCACACCTACAGGCAAGTTAGAGTCACCAGTTAACCTGTTAACCTGCATGTCTTTGGACTGTGGGAGGAAGCAGGAGCACCACAGAGAACCAACACAGACACGGAGAGAACTACACAGCTAGCGGGTTTAAACCTAATTCATCCATTAATGCACTGATGTAGATTGATAAAGATTTCTTGGAAAATTATTAAATAT
Organism: Lutjanus campechanus; assembly: GCA_027495735.1. Lineage (NCBI taxonomy): Eukaryota > Metazoa > Chordata > Actinopteri > Lutjaniformes > Lutjanidae > Lutjanus > Lutjanus campechanus. The sequence continues at coordinate 27,667 of JAJHUR010107659.1, read as the reverse complement.
GGACTTGAGGTTTCTAAGTTCCCAAAATTCAAAGTATTATATCCTTTCTTTTTTTTTTGTATATTGTATTTGTCCAGTGTGTAAGATTTACAAGGATTTATTCACAGAATATGGCAGAAATGCAATATAAACCATGTTTCTACAGTAGCCCAGAATGGACAAACCAAACACTGGCTTTAGAGATGGCCCTTCGCATTTATGCAGCCACTACAGACCTACACACTTGAAAGTGGATAATGAGACGAGGTGTTTGAAATGTGCAACCTCACCCCTGGATTAGGGCTGCACAATTAATCAAATTTTAATCACGATCACGATTTTGTGATCGCCACGTGACCGCCACGATTAAATGAACATGATCGTCGGCGATATTAACATTTAAAATGCGGGCTCCGCTGCATATCTTATCTTATACTAATAGATGAGACTACTACAGACAAATGAATTTCCCCTTGGGGATTAATAAAGTATTTCTATTCTATATCAAATCAAGCACTTTCTCAACCAGTAGTCAAGCCAACCACCAGGGGGCGAACGAAAGGTTAGGGCTTCATTAAAGCTGCAGTAGGTAGAAAGCCTGAAAACTGTTGATATTTGAGTCTCATCTGAGTTAGGTTTCGTTTTCTGTGTCCTCAGCCCCTCCCACTAGATGAGCAGCACGCTCTTCATGAGTGCAAGCAACAGTTAACGGAGGCTCTCGTGAGTGAGCACAGAGCGTCAGACATCAGCTGTGTGTAATAAAACAGACACCTGACAGTAAAAAACACCGACAGAGGAGAGAAACGACATTTAAAAACATGAAGATTCAGTGTGAAGATATAAAAGTACAGAGAGCTGAACATAAAGAGACTTTTATAAACGTCTTTCTCTCTGCTCTCCTGCACACACGAGCTCAGTATCACAACACTCGCTTGTTAGAGAGGGACAGACAGGACGCTGGGCTATGGTCAGCGCCACATGACTGCAGCCCACTTGGAGGCGAGTCGAGCTCTTGGTTCACGTCGGGCGCGGATCTCCGCGATATAAGCGGTCATGAAAATGCAACTCAGTGGCAACACGGTTTGACTCGCGCGGCCAAAAATGTCAGTACAAAAGCACAGTATCATTTACTTAAACAGCGCGGTGGGCTCCTCCATGGTGCTGCTGCACACAGGTTTATAAGCAAACATGAAGATAAATACACTTTTAACTAACAAGCGAGCGCACTGTGCTGATCTTGATAGTGAGGAGAATCCACTGGACTGGTGGAGGGAACATCAGCGACTCTACTCGCGACTGTCAAACCTTGCAAAAATGTTATTTTATATTTATGATATATTTTTATTCTGTTCGATTTTGAACTGAAAGAATTGCTTACGTATTGTTTATTTAAAATAGAAAGTGCAATAAAAATATTTTCCCTAACATAATGAATAATCGTGATTAATAATCGTGATTTCAACACTGATCAAAATAATCATGATTAACATTTTGGCCATAATCGTGCAGCCCTACCCTGGATGCCACTAAATTGTACACACTGGTCCTTTAACACCCTGAAACACACTCACTGGGGGTGTTTTCCTCCAACCCCAACCCTATTTTGAACTTGAAACCATTAAAATACACTCCGTGTGCACATTGCACTGCACATCACTGACTGTGAGCTTGTGTGCATAACTCTGCATACTCCTCAAGCATCTTTGCACTGATTTAGTATGCAAGAAGCATATATGGTCAAGCCACAGTCCCTCAAACCTTTAAAACAAGCGAATGGGTAAAAAGCACACAGGCAGTGGTTTACTGAACAGTGAAATAAAGCCATATGGTCAGAGGACTCTGCCCTCTCTCTGCAAGCAGACAAACACATGTGGTGCACACCAAGAAGTCTACAGACCTTAGCGCTCTTTTCTGACTCTGAAGAGGTCTGGGGGTGTCACGATGTGGGAAGTATTTTCTCAGCATGGCTTCGGTCCACTGAACCCCACAAAAGGCAAGTTAAATGTTAATATAAAAGTAGAATTACCGCCTTGTGGTTGTATCCTTCTGCCAACCAGCCAAGTTGTGCTCCACATCCATGTCTGACTGGACTCATAGTCAAGACTGATGGAATTTAACAAAGGGTAGATTATTCCAGTTTTTCTCAATTGTTTAAACCTATTCCCTAAATATTCTCAAGACTAAACACAAAATTGAAAAGAATAAACAATTTTGTCAAAACTCTATCTACATCTTTTCTCTCCTCAAAACTGATTCTTTCCACTAAAACATTACACACATTTAACATATGACTATCGCATACAGCATCGATCTAAACACAAGTATCAAGAATTTGAAACACTACCATCAAAAACACTGTGTTTTGCCTTCTGGAAGCCATGTCACATTTTTCTTTTTCTCCTTTTTAAAATTTTCACTATAATACTGTAAATATATCATATTGCGTTGACACAGTCATCATAGGATACAATCCACTATTGTACATGTCCAGTGAGCTTTGTACTGTAAACTTTTAGTTGAACTGCATTGTGGGAGTTCTGAGACACAAATGTTCCCTATACAGTAAAGTAAGAAAGCCTACAGTAGGAAAATGTTTAGACTGTCTGTCTCGGGGTGTGATGATCTAGCGCTGGTCATTGTTAGGTCATGATTGAGGACACAGTCAACTAAAGTTGAGCCGTTCATTAGAAAAATTAGTCACTCCACCTGCTCCTCCTCTTGCTCTTTCCCTCCCTCTCTGTTCTCCATTTTTCTCCAACACAGTGGAGGCCTCTTCTATGCTCTGACAGATGATTGGCATGCTTTGAACAGGAGAAGTGAGTGAGACCGGTTGGTATTAGGGTGTAGCATTCTGAAGGCTGAAGTGTTAGGTGTCCTAAATGATGTGGTTGTGCTTAGACCTTTACAAAAATGTGATTTAAAATTCCTAGGGATTGTGCTTTAATTTTAGCAGACATTTGACATTAGACATTTGTGTATAATTTTGTCAAAATTAATGTATGAATTTTCGATTCAGGGCTGTTTTGTGACCTTTGACCTCCAAATTCCAATCAGTTCCTCCTTGAGACCGAGTGGACCTTTGCTAAGACGTTCTTAAGATATTGCATTCACAAGAACGTGATGGAGGTCGCAGTGACCTTGATCTTTGACCTTTGACGACCTAATTCTTATCAAATGCCCAAGTGGACATTTGTGTCCACTTGGGCATTTTGTCCACTGGAAAAAAAAATGAGAAAGAGCAAGACGGAGTTGATGAAATGGAGGAAATGAAGTGAAACACTTAAAGTGTGACACAGAGTGAGATCTAAAGGTAGATGTAGTCTTTTTCAGTGTTGGACCCAAATGAGAAATTTCATCTCCTGCCCCGGGTCCCAGGCTCATTAAAACATATCACTACTCTTGTCATGTGGGGACCCAGCAGTAACACGTCTGTGACCCATTCTGGTTCCCGACCATTAAAAAATATTAAGCTAGAAGAAAAGGGAGGATAATGATAAGAGGGGAAGAAAAAGGACAGAAGAGGTAAAGGGGATGTAGCGGCAGACATGCAGGCGGCAGAGAAAGGAGCATTTTACTGCCCCGCTTCATTCCTCAGTCCCCTCCGCCCCCCTTTCTTCTCCTCGTTTGCTGCCATGGGGGGTAATGTGGCATGAAATATGTACTTAAAGCCAAGCTCAGGTGCCGCCATAAAGAGTAAGAGACTGTCTGGGTCTGTCATACGTGTGTGTGAGCCATATGTGTGTACAGGTGCTACTGTGTGTGTGCATGTCTAAGCGTAAGCACTGCAGCGTGCACTTGTGATTTTTTCATAGGTTTTGAATCATATCTGTGTAATAGTGAATGTGCTGCTGTGTGGATTCAGATGTGAAGAACGGCACCGCTTTGTGTATGTGTGTGTGTGTGTGTGTGCTCCCACCATCTCACATTCACACATTGCAGGACACAGATTACTCCTCCGCGTTCGGTGGAGGTGTGAAGACATTAATATAAACTGAAACACACACTCAAGTGTGAAGCTATTCCTAGTTGTTTTTCTAACCGTTCACTTGGCAAGGTGAAGACAAAAATTTGTAAGGTATTTCTTGTCGCCTTCGGTACATAATTCAAATAAATGCTTTGTACTCAGCGATCTCACACACATACACAAATTATTGTATTTCTAGCCTCATGAATACCCTCTGTTCATTTTCCATCCCCAGCACTAACCATCACCTCTACGTGTCTCGCCTAAACCCCTGATTCTGACACTGAGGTGTAGCCTGATCAGCATGTTAGCAGAGTACAAACTTCGGTGCTTGTGTTGAGACACAGTATTGGGTGCTCCCCACTCATGTTTTGGCAGCACAAATTCACTGTAGTTATCTGCTAAAATAGAAGAAAATACACTTTGGTTCATATTCATGTGCCGTTTGAGTGAAACATGATCTATAAATGGAACTGAAACACTTCCCACACAACTAACTTTAACCATAGACCATTAAATAGAGCTTCAACTTATTTAACCCATCGTCTATGGCTCAAATAACTGTTTAGACTGCACATTTCACTACTGAAAGCTAGGATCTTACATATCGATCCTTTGATGTTTAAGGAATAAATAGACTTATTCACTTCCTTGCCAAGAGTTAGATGAGACTGCAGGGCTAGAAATGGGGATATGGGAGTTGATTTGCTTAGCTTAGCCTTAGACTTTAAGTAGGTTGAGCAGGAATAACCTGGCTCTCCCAAAAATATGCTTACCAGGATCTCTAAGTCTCACTAATGTTATATATGAGTTCCCTAATCTTCACATTAGATCCTATCCTTGTTGTTTAGGTACAAGGACTCTGTATCATTTCCTTCTGTTGTGCCATAACCACATCATGACCACAGACTATATAAAACACGGATGTAGTCTCTGTAACATCACCCACAGGTTTCTGAAGAGCCATCGTGAACCTCATGCTGGGAACATGCATGCTGAAAGCAGAAGTTACGCAAAGAGTTGCCCGCTCAGTCTCTCAGTGCCCATGTTAACCAATCTGGCTGTTCAGACAAAGCACGCCGGCTCAAGATCTGCAGTGATAGTGGCGGCACCTCTTCTTTTTTTCTGTGCTCTGCAAGCCAATCTGACAAGAAAACACACCGATAATCTACTATAAATGGTATATTATGATCGAAAGATTCTGATAGATTCTGGACTTTCAAATCACCCAATCTCTCCCCCGCATGATGAAATATCAAAATCTGTCCATCCACTATATTTTTATTAGAAATAGTATCACTGCTGTCTGTAGTTATATATAAAGTACGTACTTATTCCACACATTTGTCAGTTGTGTTTAAACCGAGAGAGATGAACAGAGCAGACACACAGACACAGCAAGTAGAGAAGCCCCTCCTCACAGATCATCATACAAAATAATGGTCCACTCATCCAGGAACATATAAAACGCTTTAAATTCGTGAGGCTATTATACAGATCAGTTCTTTGTGTGATTAGAAAAGAGCAGAGAAACTGAATCACTCGTTGACCAGTGCAGAGAAATGCACTTCTGGTGTGTTCAGCCAGGTTTCTGCTAACTTGAGAATTAACACATCCCAGTACTTTATGGCACTTCCGCCTGTTTGGAGTCCCCGGCTTCAGGGTGTGTTGGCTCCAGCCATCGCCATCTTGGCAGTCAGCTAATCCAAAAATGGGCAAAGAGGTGGAGGGTGGGTTCCACTGAGACAGGCCGAATGAAGGATCTAACTAGCAGCTATCCACCTGTGACAGTACCCACCTGTCAAACCCTTAATTATGCATAATTTTAAGCCTTAATATAATTTAAATGTGTGCGTTATATAAAATTCACTCCCTGTACAGCTGTCATGAATGGAGGAAATTAGCTATAGAGACCAAAAATGTTTTTTTTTCTAGCAGGCAAACAAACATGTTCATTTCTGCCAAAAACTTGGACATTTTAAAATGGGCAGTTTGAGGAACTGCAGTTTTTGGCACGTCGACGTAGACTTCGTTTTTCAAGCCCAGAGTTTCCTGCTTGACCTACTCATTGGAATTTCAACTGCAAGAAGTGAGCACTGACCTAAAATGACCTCAAATGGTAGGGCCTTGTGCCTCTATAGGGCCTCATGCCTGACGCAAACAGGATGAAAATCAAAGTGAATATACCTCAGCCCTAGAGGATGCATAATGGACTACTTTAGAACTACAGTAGAATATGTGCATGTGTCCATAATTCATACGCATGCATGTGAGCAGAACCTCAAACATCCAAGTTCAAACAGGGCCTTGAACCTCCTGCAACAGTCCTGGTTGCAGGTGCACCTCAGCGTCTGTCTCTTTTTCTTGTCCTCTCTCAGCGTCCGTCATTCACTCTGTCCTCCTTCAGTTCCAGGAACTTCCTTCTATTAATTGGCTGCTCATTTATCTTTCCCATTATCCATCCATCCACCAATTCATCCATTCTCTTTCCCCTCCTTCCCTCTTCTCTTATTTCGTTCACTCGGACTCGGCTCATTCCAGCTACAAAGAGAAAACTCCAAATCACTATTGATTCCACACTCATGAAAAATACATTTTGCACATTAGGATTCAGTCTCAGCCTTCTTTCTGTATCCCCACTGTGTCTGGTCATCTCCTAATCTCCTCCCTCCGTTCCTCCATCCCTCCTCCACCCTCCTCACAGCAGGTGAGAGGTATATTTTCCTTCCATACATCTGCCGAGACTTCTGTCTTCTGATCGATCTCCCACTCCGACTCTCCAGGTCCATTAGGAGGAGTGTTTATGCTGGAAATATCAATACTTCTACTCCTCAGTCTTTGTCTATCCCCCTCTCCTTTTTTTACACTTACTCTGACTCTTCTCAGATCCGTTCCATCCCTGGTTCTGCCCGTCGCCATCATGATTTACTTTTCCCACTTTGACACTCAGAAGTTTATTTCTCCACAATAGCTCTGCCCACATTTCCCTATTTCTTCTTAATATTACTTTTCTTGTTTTCTCGTCTCTCACTCGGCGTAAATTGCCTAAAACCGTAAGAGCTGAAATTGCTTTTCCTCACATGGGGCTCAAAGAATATATACTGTAGCTTTGTCACAAACTTTATTTGATACTAACGACTTACAAGCTCCCTCAGTCTCATTCCTGTCCAAACACTTACACAAATAGAGGCACAACAATACAGAAGCCACATATACTTCAATTTATCTTTCTTTTTTTTTCCTGTGCTTGGTCATAAAACATCACATTGTGCCTGTCTGCTCTGGTGGCATAAAAAAGATAGAGAAAGAGTGAATCCCAACAGCTGTTTCCAATCTGTCCAGGCTGCCGTTTCCATTGGATGAGCCTGTTTAGGACTTGCTGGCGTTGTGTTTTTTCCTGCTAGCCAATTTGCTGTGGCTATTGGTGGCCACATCCTGTCTCTATTAATATCCTTATGACACTTCAATTTTCAGTGTTTCCCCCCTCAGCTCCCCCACCCCCTCCATCCAAACTGGTGTCATACTGGCTGCCGCCTCAATCTGTGCCGCCTGCATGCCTACCTACGATCTGGAAAATAACGTCTTGTAAATTAAACACAAAGACGAACACCTGCACTTGTGGAAAAAAAACAAAAAACAAAACGTGAATATGGGGTATTGTTCGTATAACGATAACTGCAATCACATAATTGCATGAACATCTGTACACCTCCTCTCCACTGTGTTTTTCATTTTCTTCCCAGAGTACAGTTTCCACATGAGAAGTAAAAGCTACTGTAAATCTCTCCAGAGTACAAAATGGTTTGTTAAGATAATCCTAGCTGCATTTACCAAGCAGAAAAGCCATTTAGAACTGGTTTGGAATGGTTCCCTTACCCATTTATGGTGTTCCTTATGCTTTCTATAACATGTATGAAAGCCATATTTCTAGGGAGGAAGAATCCACTGGGAGATTGTTGCTATTTCTATAGTACTTTTCATATAGGTTTGAGCAGTTCACGTATGACTGACAGGTTAATAAAAAAGACAGAATGCACTCAAGAAATTAAAAAAAAGATAAAAATGTAATAAAATTTAAAAAAAAAAAACATTTTAAAGCCACATTAACAATAATTGCAATAGATTTGAGTGGAATAAAACTTGATTAAAAATTAAAAAATGAAACTTAGGATGAAATACAATAAAATAGATTTAAAAACCCACAGCAATGATAAAAGAAAAAAGTGATTTAAAAAGCAAAATAGAGAAGCTAGATTAAAAAGACAAAACTGATAAGAGGGATTAAAAAATATATAAACACAGTGATATGATAAATAAGATATCGCTATGGCAACAGCTGCACATGTAGATAAAGCAGCCGGTAACTCCTTCAAACTACTTTTTCTCCTTTAATCTGCTATTTTTTTTGGCTATCTTGCTGAAACATGTATCACCCATGACAGAAATTGTAGGCAATGGAAAAGGAAGCTTGGGCAACAGACCTTGAGACAACAAATGCAATCAGCAACTTTTGAACAGGCAGTCAGATTATCTGGACACTCTGCTGTGGACAACCCCGAGAGGAGAGGACGTGAGCAGGGAAAAGAGTCATGCTACAGCTGGGACTTAAGGCTGCTAAAGTCCGACCTGGATGAAACAGATGAAATGTGACTGGACCAAGAAAGGGGAAACCAGAGACTGCTGTGCCACACAGAGAGACCTGCTCCACAACATCCTGGATCGGGCTGTTGCACCTGAGGGGCAGATCACACTCAGAGCCGACAGGACGCAACACACAAGAAACCAGCAGGACGAGGGGAGGAGAGCTCTGTGTTTTTATATCACTAATGCTTCTCGCTCAAACACAGTCACTGTTGATGGACAACGTCTCTGAGATGTTGGAACTTTTTATGTGAAGATGGTCACCATGTAATGATCGCCATCTTGTTGCTGCTGTTCACATTCAACCTGACACAAATTCAAAATGCACTACATAATTATTTTACATTTAATATAAGAATATAATTATAAATTATTTTTGGCCTATTCCACTCTTTCATTCTTCTTCAGACTTTGTTGTATAATGATAATAGGTGACCTTTAATCCTTGAATATTAATAAAATAAAATAAACAGATAAAAGAGAAAAAAGTATCCATACAGATGCCTTTACTTCAATACTGAATCCTGAATGATCCCTTTTTTTTAAATAAAATTTTCTAAAATACATTTTGACAAAAATAAAATAATTCTACACATTACAGTGCAATAGACCTTTCCACAGCTGCCATATTGATATGTAATAATAGGGTAAACACAGGTGTTACGAATGATACTAATTAAGGTCCCATTCCACTTAGTGTTGCTGAGACTTTCAAGTGAGCCAACATGCACAACAGCAGCACCCTGACTCTATTTGACCTGAATGGAACAGAACCTTAATTAGTATCATTGCTAACACCTGTGTTTACTCTACCATTTCATGGCAAATAGCTGCTGTGAAAAAGGTTGATTACTCACTTCAAAGGTGGAAGCTGTTCAAAGACCTGCGAGCAGCTGGACAAACTGTTTTTACTCTGCAAACTTCACTCAACCTGGATAACTGGACTAAAGTGAAGAAACTGATAGAATATCTGTAAAGTGTAATAATAACTGAATAACTGTCAAAAGGAATATTAATAACAAACAGTACAGCAGAAGTATTGCCATTGTAGTATGTCCAAAGTGCAAGCAGCTTATTCCAACTGATAAATGATGGGTGGTGCCCCCTACTGGATGTAGTAATCATGGAAAGAGAAGCATAAGGAGTGAGGAAGTCCACATTTAGAGGTGGTGTGGTGGGTGGATAGGTTTAATCAAGTCCTGTGTGGAACAAGAAGTAAATGTAAAATTATTTAAAGTCACGAGTAACTTCAAATTTGTTGTGTCAGTTCTGTCACGTGACGTGAGTGACGTCACTTCTGTCATGTGACTTGTGTAACGTAGGAATTTTAAACACAAACCACCATCTTTTTCTGAACCTAACTATGATCTCCTAAGGTTCCCATATGTTAATGTAGGTACATTTGACTTCATTTATTTCAAATTATGTCTCATCAACTAATCTGATTTTCAGAAATAGATCCATAATTAAAAGAGCAGAACTGTGCCCAGAAAAGGTCATAAACATTCCACACACTGACAGTGTACCAAAGAGTTTATATTTAGATACCACATTCATTCTCCAATAGTTTGTCCTTTGCACTCACCACAGATGGTTTAGACATGCACGCATTCCCCCAGAAGACATACGGGGACAATGGCCAACAACACTTATCTCTGTCTGTGTTGTTTAATTGCAGTATTTATCATCCAATCACACCCGCACATCAGGAAGTGACAGGCCTAGATGCACTACAATAAAATCATGTCCTTTCTAGTGTGGGATGTTTAAAAGACCAGTTTGTGTGATTTAGTGGTATCTAACAGTGAGGCTGTAGATTACAACCAGCTTGTCTCAACCTCTCTTTCCAAGCATGTAGGACAGGAGTCATCAACTACATTTGTCAGGGTCAGGATATTTCTAAGTAAACACTGTAAAGCCAGACTTTCAAATAATAATAAAATAATATTTAGGCCTGATTAGCCGATTATTGTTTCAACTTTTCACTTACAAAAGTTAGCGTTACTTCTATTAGCCTATATCAGTATGAACAGATTCCTAAAAAACATGTGAAATCCTTCATGATAACTACTTAATTAGAAAATGCTGATAAGTGATGGTTAAAATCTGTAATTCTGGAAACATCTGTAGAATGCAGGCCTGATTGGCAGGGAGCATTAACTCAGCATGAGTTTGCGATCAGTAGGATACAGTGAAATGAGTTGGTTACCTCACTGAGAAGAAAAATGACCAGTGTCTCGCTTTGTAGATCATCTCTGACTACTTCATAAACATCAGCTTGTGTTTCACCAGTTAAACGTTTTTAAAGAGAAGAGGCAGCAGTAGGAAGTGTTCAGTTTGCCTTAGCAGTAACTTAACACAACATTTTTTCTGAGAATTTTGCCAGTTTGTATACTGGAAATATATAAATAATGTAATACTTTCATCAGTGGTCATTCTGCGGACCATCAGTGGATGATCACTGATGTAAAAGAAACTACAGCGGCCTTGAAACACGAAATGCCCTCTCTAGAGCCGCTCTGCCTGTCCTGTTCTAGGGTAATGTAAAAACATGTCGGTGTAACATGGTTGTTGTTTGTTTACTTTGTCTTGAATGTTAGTTTTGTGTGACTGTGAAAACCAATTTCCTTTGTAGAGGACAGTAAAAGAATGAATGTGAACCTGAGAAATAGGAAGAAAACAAACATAGGCTTGTAGTATATTTGAATAAACACAACTCCAAATGCAAACAAGGGCATTTTTCAGGACAAGCGAGCATACACGGCAATAACGTCTTCATTAAATACAGTCTCTGTGATCAGATCTCACAAATCCGACGAAATGACAAGTGTAAGCACAGGTCTCAGTTCCGATCTGAATGTAGATCAGCCATCTCCACGGTGAAGGAAAGGTTGAACAGCTCGCTGGAACACATAATCCAGCCTTGTTATGGGAGCCTTTCTATGTCCTATCTATGTCCTATCTATCTGTCTCAGTGTATGTTTCCAGGACTTATTAGGACTTATCTACCTCCCCCCATCCATCTATCTCTGGTGGTATCTACACGCCACACCGAAATAGGACCGACACTTGTCTGTGTGTGTGCGTGCACACACATCTACGTGGGGGTATGTGTGTTGTGCATGTGTGTTTTTGTGTTTTATTGCTTCCATCAAATGACGACCCCTCCAGTGTCAGACTCGTTCTATAAAGGCCCTTATGACTGGGTGGAAATACCAACTCTACAACCCCTACAGCCCTGGGATTAATAGAGAGAGAAAGACAAAGAAGAGAAGATGGGGAAGAAAAGTGGCCGAGAGACAGAGGAGCAGAAATGGTAGGAAAAAGGAGAGAGATATGAAGAAAGTAATAAAAACTAAAGATGTGTCCTCATGTCTGGAAGCTTGCACTTTCTTTTCATGTTTGTCTCATTCTCTGACCGCTCTTTCCTTTCTTTCTTTGTTGGCGGTCATTATCTTTTGGCATCCAACATCTCTCTGTGGATATTGAGAGCTCCTGCACGTCTTTGGTCACGGATGAGGACATAATGAGGAAACTAAGGTAAGGGATGGAGGGCTTCACTGCTTGTATTTTCCAGCCTCTAAAACACTCAAAATCCACCCAAAACTGATTTTAAAAAAACAATAAATAAATTATTTTTGATAATAAATGATACAAATGAATTCATAACAAAATAGCAATATCACTGGGGTTCTTAACATTTTTTCAGTATGACAAAATATAAATGTGAAAAAATAAAGAGACAGCACAAATAACATAAAATAAGTTTTACCTAATTTTGTCTACTGCACTGAGCCTTGACAGTATACACAGATACCCTCTGGGCAGAACAAATAAGAAATAAGATCAATTTATGAATATATTTTTTATATACTGTGATTCTGTATTTAAAAAACAGTCCAACTCATGGTAGACCAGCCCAAATTCTGTCCACCCACCAAAGCCAGTTTTAACCTGCACAATGCAACCCAAAACAGCCCAACTGCGCAGAAAACCACCCAGTCTGGCAGCACTGCTTATATGTGTGTGTGAGAGAGACTGTTTATACCGTTTTATTAATTATGCAGTTTTTTTAAACATGGGTACACGGCTTAAAAATAGGAGACTGACCCTTTTCCCATTGCCAGGAGACCAGTTTGCCTTTCTGTTTTCTTTTTCTGATGCGCACTGTAGCCAAGACTTAACTCATGTGTTTGTACGAGAGCGGAGAGAAATTAGTTTTTAAAAGTGTTTTTAAGAGTGCATTTTTGTGGCTTCTAACTGAATCTCTGTGGCTTGAAGTTTAGTTTTTCGCTGTTTGTACTTTCAGGTATTTGCTTTGTATTACTGTTTCATGTTCACTTCCAGCTCGATAGAAGTTGTGCTGATTTACCGCTGTTGAAAACAAAACACTTCCTGATTTTCCTGATTTTAAAAGAGCTGCCAAAGTTACAGAGGAAGCCCACAATTCTTCAGCCTTAGCCTCCACTGAAAAGGGATGAAAGTTAGCCTGTCCACCTGAGTGTCATGTTTCTATCACTGCTGATCGAAACTGTAGCCAATAAATACCCATGAAAACTGCAGAATCATTTGACCTGGGCTGAATGCTGATGGTACCCTGTCCCACTGAGGACAAGGAGCTAAATGTTAGTAGGTGTTTGTGATTTTTTTTTTGTCCAGTGTAAAAGGGGCTTTAGGCAGAGAGAGAAATGGGGAGAAAGAGAGTTTTCAACAATCAACTAGAAGAGAGTGACAAGGACATACGGACCCAACTGGTTTTTCATCACTTTCTGTTCATTTAATTTATGATGATATTGAATTTATCTGGGTCTCTTTCTTTCTTCCTCATCTTCTCAAACCTCCTTATCCCATGTGCATCTCTATATTTTCCTCTTCTCCCCTTCTTTCCTCCCCTCGGTCCTTTATCTCCATTCATCAAACTCTCATTTGCCTCTCTTCCTCATATCTCCCTCCTCTCTTCTTTGCCTTCATGTCTCCCTGTGGTACTCCTTCTCCCTCCCTCCAATCTGTCCTCACGCTCTGTATCTACTCCCCCTCCCCTTCTGTTTTCCTGGTCTATAAGGCATAACCGGCCTCTTGTGTCAGGGTTGGCTTGGCTTTGGCGTTCTGCTACTTGTTTCTCCTCTTCCTTCTCCCGCTGCCTGGGTTTTGTTCCCTCAGCCTCTAATCGGCTTTTCCGGGTTTGGGATCGTCTCTTCCTAACTTTACCCTCTCTCGGTGCCACAGGATTATCCCTGTCAAAGAGGCCGGACTTCCTGGCTTGACGAGTGTGAGTCTATCTGTGTGCGAGTGATTTTTCTATGCATGTGTACGTGCATGCATGTTTGTTAGCTCGTGTGTGCATCTTTGTTTTTTGTTGTTGTTGTTTTTTTTTCATACCCCTGATCCTCTGTAATCACTTTGAGACAATCCCATAATACCCTATAGGTTCAAAGGATGGTTTGGGTGTGTATGTGTGTGTGTGTGTGTCTATCACTGAGTGTGTGAGTGTGAGAGAGAGATGTTTACCCCTTTCTCTAATCTGCATCTTACCAAGTTAGAAAATGTGTAACACAATGATTAAAGAACTGATTTTGGAATTTGCAGTTTCTTCAACAATTCAGCAATGTTCTGTTTGGTTTAAAATAATTTCTATTCTATAAATTGCTGGATTTTACTTTGATATTATTTTGCTTCACTTTGATGCACAATCATCCCACAAACATACTCCATTTAAAAAAAACAAAGAGTTTGCAGCCATGCTGGCGGCTCTGTGAGGCTGAACCTCACACGATGGTGCTAATTTCTGATAATGACAATGCTATCATGCTGATATTTAGCAAAAACACTATATTATTTACCATGTCTAAATCTTAGTTTACAAGCTTAGCATGCTGATATTTTATTTTATTGCAGATCTGCAAAGTTCATGTTTTCATTTGCTCTGTCAGATAGAGTACGTCTGGCCCCCCTTCCATTCAGACAGAATTCCACCGGTGTTGGATCCGGTCCAGAGAATCACAACTGTTTATTTAATACGAGGAGGGATCTATATGATGATTGACAGAGGATGGTCACCAGCCAGCTTTTGGCATGTCACATGTTTTGGTGCTGTGATTGGTTGGAGGTCTATCCAATTGCTACCAGTCAGGAGGTCTTTCCAGCGCAACACCTCAGGCTCACAAAACTTCACGAAGCTGTCAAATTAGACAGTGCTGATCAAATATTAGTCAAGGTTCTGTTGCTGCATTGCCTGTTTCTCACCACAGATGTTGGAAGAAACATATTTTAGTGCACTGTTTAGCTGTAATACGAGAAAACTATAATAAAATCATATTATAATAAAACATGTAACATGAAGTATAAAAGGCAAAAATAAAAAGGTAAATTTGATATTCTGCTTAAAAATGCCATTTTCTTAGTTTTTTGTCTGAAAAGTTGATTTTTTTATGCAATCAACCAATATTCAAGTGCTTATAACAAAGAATGAACGAAGCCAGAACAAAACTTTTTTATGTGGCAGATCTGTTCTTTCCTTTGATATATTCCACGTTAAAATATTCATAGAACTGAATATTCTGTGGCTGTTGAAAAATCAGTGAATTCAGAGTTAATGGCGCCCCTTGGAAATCGAAAATTAACAGAGAGGTTCCAGGCTCATATTTGTGAATTACCATGGCAATGCCAGGCTACTAACATTTGCTAATTAGCTCTAAACACAAAGTACAGCTGAGGCAGATGCCAGTAGTTTTCCAAGTATTTGGTCAGAAGCCAAAATACCAGACAAATCAAAAGTGACTGATGATAGAGCTGATAAAAAGTTAGGAGATCGCCAAAGTTATTAAAATTCATGCCTCGGGGGAACTGTACTGAGGTCTACTAAATTCAAGTGCAATCCATCCAATAGATATTGAGACACTTTACTCAAAATCACAAATGTGAACCTCATGGTGCTGCTAGAAGAAAAAGTCAGGCGATCACCAAAGTCTGTAGAAGGGCTGGATTTTACTCCCAAACAGAAGTACACACAGACAGCTGCAGACACCGCAGCAGACTATTAGTTCTGTTTGGAGGACACATTACACACATGGGCAGTAGATTGCCATCTATAGTCGATGCACAGACAAGTCCATGGACCACTCTGCATGGTCACAACAAATTAGAGGCACATGGATGTCTGAACAGAGCCCGTGCATACACCCTCTGATGACAAAATTTACTTCATGCAGACACTAGTGGACCCTTGCTGATACAGAAGTAATACATTGTCTGGGAACCATGAATATCTGTATTGGACTGAAATTTTGGCTTGCTGGTGGCCCGAAATGAAAAGTCAGGAGGGATTCATCCTTTGAGCGCCTTGAAATAGTCAAGACAGTTCACTAAAAACTCAAAATATCAGCCTTATGGTGGCTGTAGATGAAAAAGTCAGGGGATCACTGAAGACGAGGCTTTATCATCTAGAGACTGAATGTCTTCACTAAATTTCATGGCAATCCATCTAATAACTGCTGAGATATTTCAGTCTGGACCAAAGCGGTTGAATGGCCAACTGAAGTTGCCATCAAGAGGGCATGGCTGAAAATGTTTCCCAACAAATTCTTATGCTTCAGGCTCATATAAAAGTCAAGTTTGAAATTTCCCCACTGTGGGATTAATAAAGGAATATCTTATCTTATCTTAACTCAAGTTCATAGTGCATCTTAACTCCACGTTTACTGTGCTATACTCTCTGCTGATGACACCATAATGAAAAACTAATGCTTAAGTAAATAAGCAAAGATGCAGTCAAATTAATCGTAGCAGTTTGATCTATGCTGCTGATCAACCACATGGTGCTACAACTCGGAGCAGGAAGGGAACAGAAGGCTTGGCAGCCATTTGGGGACTGGCATTTAGTCTCGGAGTCTCCCTCCTTCTTTTGTTCTTCTCTTTTTGCTCATTTCCATCCCTCCATCCCCTCTTTATTTAACTGGCTCTCTGTAAAGGTCCTGCTGTCAGCCTCCACCTGTCCCTGTCACAGTAAACAAAGACAACCAGGAGACACAGCACTCTCTCTGTTGTCTCCTGTCTCTGCTCTCTCTTCTCCCCTGCCTTCTTCTCTCACTTTCTTTTATTTTGAACTCCTCTTGATTTTCTCCCACGTCTCCCCTCTCCCTCTTCTTCCTTTGGCATGTCTCCTCTTTTTTTCTCTTTATCACTCCCTCTTCCTTTCTAGCTGAGACATTTAGTTTTTGTTTCTCTTTCATTCTGTCGTAGCCCTTTTCCTACTCATTCTGTTGCTTCTGTTTGCATTTCTTGGCCCTGTGACAAACTTGTATCATCACTGTCGTTGTGTATCTCCCTTTACTCTTTCTCTATTTGCAGTCACTCAGCCCACTGAATATTTCTGTAACTCTTTTTCTATTCTCTTAAGTTTTGAAATTGACCAAAATGATGATCTCAGTGAACACAAAATGACCTTAAATGCACATGAGACAAGATGGCATTGCATACATTCCATCTCAGTGATGCCCTTTCCCACTGTGACGTCCAGATTTTTATATTCTGGCCTGGTTTACCACGTACAGAGCCTCCTTAGACTGCGAATGTCTGCATTATGCAAATCACTTCCTGCCCGCACAAACAAGCCGGGACCAATCAATGTCAATCCCCATTCCCTCGGCCAATCAATGTCATTCCCTCTCCTACAAAACCAGGTCTAATCGAAAGGCATTGTTCCTTGGGCCCTGCATGCTAAATCAGGAGGGCCGGAGTGTCTAAAATTCTCACATCACACACTGTACCACATGACTTCAAGAATCATTGATGTACAATGGGAGGAGATGAAAAAGGACATGATGACTTAGGGAAACAACAATGAAAGAGAGAGACAAAAGACAGAGAGCCGTCCAGTTCGGGAACTTTTGTTTGTGACACGAGGACACCTTGTTTCGAAAGGTGTCTCAGGTCATCAGTCTCAACTCAGCTGCCACTTCCTCTTGCCACCACCATTCCACCTAGCTCAACCTCACTGCCCAAATTTGCTCTTTCTGCTTCCACAAAGGTGGCAGCAGAGAAAACCAATTCCAAACCTTCAGAAGGATATTGGTGAAGTCACATGTGGTTGGTCCAATTTTTTCAGCAATCTTAGCTGACTACTAATTCTCCATGGGAGCTTAACATTAATGCCAAACCAAACTTACTGGATTATATTTACTGAGACAACAGCCCGCTTAAAGCAACACATTGTGAAAATTTCACAGTTTTTATATTAATAAATGTAACAGCGCACACTTGAAACTCAGTGATAAGAAGGAGACACTCAAGCAGCAATAACAGGGATAATATCACTTATCTTATTGTGGTTGGTGATTTTGCAGAGATTCTGAAAACAACCCTGCAGTAAAACTGTGTTTGTGGGGGTATTTTGTCTAATGTGCTGGTGAGAAAATGAACTAGAATTATTGCCTCGCAATGGTATGCCTCTGCCAAACAGTCAGGTAGCAGTTTATATCCCTGTCTGTCCAAACACACATAATATCTGTAGCTAGGTATTAAGTGTATTGTTTGGCAAAGTGGGATCACTGCATTGACATGTATGATTACATTAGGCTTGTTCGGTATACCGGTACTAAATTGGTACCAGGGTACTGAGGCATTTAAAACGGTACTATACTGCGCTTGGATGAGACCGGTACTTTTTTTTTACGTCGCCGCGTGACGTCACCGCATTGTAATTTGAGCCGAGGTGAGCAAGCTGGAGCAAGCAGGCGAGCGAGTGAGCGAGCAGCGAGGAGCAGCAAACGGAGCAGGAGTCTGGCGACAGAAAGGAGAGAAAGAGAGAGAGAGACAGGAGCAGGGAGAGAATGGCAGCTGCTGCAACCTTTACCACGCCGTAACTCGTAGATAAAACAGGTGCGCGAAGTGCTATATGGAATTACTTCGGCTTTAAAACAAATGAGCACGGTGAAGCCATTAACACCGAAGCACCACTGTGCAAACAGTGTTACAAAACATGTCTGGCCAAGGGTGGAAACACTTCCAACTTGGCAAAACACTTGAAGGACAAGCACCCAGACCTGCATAAGGAGTTAAGAGAACGACAGGTAATAACTTACATACCCATGAAAAAAAGCCACATTCAGTGCTAAAAGCAATGCCAGCCCCCTTCACTCTCCACAGAAGTAGCTCTGGAAAAAAATGTAAACTGCACTGCAATTAGCTACCACTTTCTCTGGTTTAAATAGCCTATTTATATTATTTTATTTTATGTTATTATATTATATTATATTTATATTCTCACAGTGATTTTTAAACTTTTTGCCATACATGTAGACATGCTGATTTACGATAAATTTGAAGTGGTCCCTTCATTTTTTTTTCCAGAGCTGTAAATGCACACATGCATGATCTTTATGAAGTGACAAACTTTTACATACACATTTAGCCATTTAAGATGTTATAAAGACTACAGCATAGTAACATACCATTTAAAGACATTGGTCCTACTTAAGACAGGCTGTATCTAATGAAAATATTTTTTAGGTTAATAATAATAATAATAACATGTTGGTACCGGTATCGATACCAAAATGTTGGTATTGTCAACACTAGATTATACGTAATCAGTTCATCCTTGAGCCCAAGTGGACATTTGTACCAAGTTTGAAGAAATTCCCTCAAGTTGTTCCTGAGATATCGTGTCTACAAGAGTGGGACAGACGGAGAGACAGCCTCCAGCCATGGCTGTTGCTGTCGCAAAGGCATAAATGTAATCTAAGATTTAGAGGTTGAGTTTTGATGTGTTTAAAGGCTCACCAGATGCCAAAACACTTCACAACTGAGTGTAGCACATGCAAATAGAATCTTACCATATGTTCACATTACCAATGACACAGCTACAAAATGGTCAAACTACAATGTCACAAAGTGCTGAGAAAAGTTGAGGCCGACTCCCTTTGATCCCCGCTCACGCAATGACAAGTGTCGGACATTTGTTTCTAGCTTCATGTCGCCAGTTTCCATTGAAAATGACTTGTAGACCGATGGTTTGTCGCTGGTAGTCTGAACGTACCGTTCCAACTCTGGAAAGTGATCATGCCAGCAATAATTTTGTCTTTTGTCACAACAATCACAAAGTAAACAAATGACACCGCACCCAACACAGCATTGATGAGCATGATGTCACATTGTGCTGCAGCAATAGCTCAGCCAGATTCAACTGCTTTGCGTCACAACCCTGCGTTGTTTGGTCAGAGCGAGTGTTTTCATTTTCAGATAGAGAAATAGTTTACCAGAATTTCTGGAATCTTTTTTTCCCCAAGTCCACATAAGTGTGAACAGTGTCATCTGTTAGGCAATCACTATTTTCATGATAATTCACTTGCAGTGCATTGCCTTAACTACTGTCTGTAACAGAATGAACATATTGCATGAGAACACTATCACAGGCAGACGGTCTCTTCATTGCCATCCAACTGAGCACTAAAACACGCCCTGATCACCATTTCATGATATGCAGTGTGCACAGACAATGTTTTTTTGGCTAGAAACATACCACCAAACGTGTATCCACCCGCAAAGCCCCAGCTTTCTCCCCTCTGTAACCCCATCTCACTTTCCATATTTTCTTTAATGGTCTTGGGTTCCTTTTATCTCATAAAGTGGCGGAGCTCATGCTGTCTGTGTGGTGTCATTAAAGTCAGTGAAGCTGGTTTTAATTGTTGGTGAATTGGCCTTTTATGACTAATGAAGCCTCTAGTATGGGCTGCTTGTACTATTTAATCAGCCATCATGTACTCCGCACCACCTACACACTCTGCACTGAGATAATGGGAGTAAGGGAGAAAGTGAGCAATGAATTATGGGAAAGGAAAAGACAGACAGACAGACAGACAGACAGACAGACAGACAGACAGACAGACAGACAGACAGACAGACAGACAGACAGATAGATAGATAGATAGATAGATAGATAGATAGATAGATAGATAGATAGATAGATAGATAGATAGATAGATAGATAGATAGATGTACTTCAGTATAGCAGTGAAAGGCAGAGAGAGAGATAAGGAGAAAAACTCCTCCTGGCAGGAGAATTGAATGGGGAAAATAGCAATTTATACCATCCCTGACAAATAGTGCTCAATTTGTGTTTGCTACCCTTTTTGCTGAGGTCTTGCTGCTTGTCTCAAATAAAACCGTAGGTCTGTATCACTTTGTTTCTGTGAGACTAAATATGGTAAGCTTCAGTCTCTTATGAATGCCACTCTGTCTCTCTGTCACCAGGCTGTGACAGATGCTCTGGCAGATGCAGTGAACTATGGATACAGAAAACAAGAAATCCACCCATTTTGGTAATATTTAGAGCACATTTTGCAGTGGATGCACCATCAAATCATGAGCATTATTATCTGTAATTCAAAGGGTCAATTCATGGATGACCCCTGTGTTTCTATTCATTTACCAAAGGGATTTGTCTCTATGGAATGGCTTCTGAAGTACTGTAGCTCTTGGCCCAAAGGTGACTAAATTGTTCTGCATCTTTTTCTGATCCAGGCTGGCACTGGTGGGATCAGAGGAGCCTATCCTATGGTGGATAAAACATGACAAAAAAAATGAGTGCAAACATGACAAATTGCCTTTAAGGGTGCCCTTCCATTGGACAAAATGTTAAAAAATGCCTTGTGGGGTGTCCTTCCAGTGGAAAAAAACATGGTACATTGACCTCAAGGGTGTCCTTCCAGTGGAGAACATACCTGTACAATACAGTGCCTTCCAGAGTGCCCTACATGCTAGAAAATTAGTTGACCACCACTTTTCTAAATGGTTAAATAGTTAATAGTTTCCTGTGTGTTTTTAGAACAGAGATGTAGTTGTTGTACTGTTGTTGTACTTTAAGTCACATAATAAAACAATTACAATCTGAACCAGGGATTGGAACTATCTTCCACCATGAATGCATCACGACTTTTGAAGCGCTGGTGCCCTTTTTATTTTTTTTTTTTCATCCCTGTCCCCTCAGAAAGCCTGAGTTCACCACTGCAGGGCGGCACAAACTCAAGACAGCAACACAAACTACTTTCTTCTGAGGTAAAGTCTGCTGCATACCAACTCGTAACTATTCACATCGAGCTCACAGCTTGTGTTGCGTTTTATCTCCTGTCTTTTTTTCCCCATACTTCCCCGTCTCTGTCCTCTGCATAATAATCAGGAAAACGGAAATGTCATAAAAATGATTTTACAGTTTCAGCTGATTAAAATTCAAAGCCAGTGGGGTAGATGGTCAACTATGCTGCAGTTTAGCATTTTGCAGCTCACAGGATTTCCTACTGCAGCTCAGTTCATTGCGCTTTATTGTCCCTGAGGGAAGGTTACATTTCAACAATAATACAACATCCGATTTTCTAATTACTGTCTAATAAAAACAGACGTGATTTGTAGAAATGGAATCTCTCAAGTGTTGTATAGCAAGGTACAATTGCACAGGTAGAGGAGTCAAGTTTTATCATTTATGCATTTATGTATATTTATGATGGTTGGTCTTTTTTGTAATTATCTTTGCTGGCAGTTGACCAACTCACTGATTCTACAGACTGCAAGAACCTCTAAAACATACCAAAGGAACATATTAAAAACACATTAATATCAAATCATGAGTGCAAGCAAGACATGCAGCCAATAAGGAAACTGACTTTATTCTGAAAACTTGGGCTGAAGCCCTTGTGCAAACAAATGTTTGCTGAAGTGTCCTTGAAAAAAACAAAACACTGAATCTGTGCCAACTCAATCACTGTTGTGTAAATGACCTTTGCTTTCTTCGTGTGAAGGACCAGGTACTGTCGTTTAAAAAAACATAATTCTATCAGGAATCACTGCAGTATTGTTTAATAAAATGTTCCTCTGTTGGAGCCAAATGATTCAGTATGATCTTATATCATCTTTCTCTTTCTGCAACATACTGAAATGTGTCACAACACAGTTCAGGGTTATGAGTTTAGGGTTTGGGCTTTACAACATTGATACAAGGAGATAAACAAGGATTTTACTATTTATTGTGTGACTTTGAATACTAGCTACTATAGTCATATGTTAACTCCTAACTAACTAACTAACTGATGATTTATGTAGATTTTCAAGCAAATTAGCTGGTGTTGTGCTTACATTAGGTGAATCGAGATGTGACTGTATATGTCACATCTTTTAACCACCTTCAAAATTTGGTTTTCTTTTCAACATAGATCAGCCTGGCATATCTAAATAAAGGAAACAGGGAGGGAGAAAGTTTGGGCTCTGTCAGATAGGCTACTAAGCTTGCTGCTGTTGAACGCAAAAAGGGGCGGGACTTAGGAAAGGATCAATTAGCTCAAAGATGCAAGGTGAACTGTAGAGTCAGGTAATAACCCTCGCGAGGTTTATCACAATGAAAGACTTCTTTCACGTCACATGTATTCATCTGATTAGTTGAACAGTTAATAGAAGTATTGATTAAGCAGCTTTAAAGGAGAAATCTGTATTATATTTAGTGTAATAAATCATAAAATGACAACGATAAGTCATCAAAGATCAAGTTCACATGTTAAGTTGAAATACTCGAAATACTCATTTTCTTTGACTACAATTTCTATTCTGAGCTGAAATAACAATAATCAAGAGTTTTTGTATACCCGTTTCAAGTTAATTTGGGTTCAAATTAATGCAGAAATTTCGCCAAACGAGTAAGTTTCTGTTTCTGAGTTGTAAAAAATCAGTTATGATCTTGGAGAAGGTGTGAATGTTTATGACAGTTAAATTGAGCAATATGTCAATGGGGTCTGGCAGGCAGTGACACAGGTACTCACTGAACTCAAGAGTGTGTATTTCCAGAACAGTGGGCCTTTGTTTACAGAATAATAAATTAATGTAATTTATTATCATTATTTTTATTATTTTTATCAGTAGTAGTAGTAGTAGAAGTAGTATAACTGTCAATGTAAAATAATAAATTTTACATTGATAGACAATTAGCAGTTATAAACAGCTGATCAACTAACAGTGTATGACTAGTTGTCGCTCGTTATTGTCGGTTTTCGATGTTGCATGTTCATTTTCACACATTGTGCCTGTAAGTATTTTGGAAAGCATTAACAGGCTTGCATTGCTTGCCCTGTTTGAGTGAGATTCTGCGTTTCCCTGATATCTACATCAGAGGTTGTGAATAACCGCTTATCATGACCAATGTCTTAATGAACAATGATATCAGAATTTCCATTTAATATTGTGTGCTTGTGTATGTGTATGTGTGCATGCACCATCCTTGCCTGCATGTGTGCATATGCTTTGGAGTGCACACTGATTGATTCCCCACTTCTTGTGGAAAATCCATCAACTGCCGAGTCGAACTTAAACAAATGGAGCCGCCTGGACTGAGGGCTCAGTGGAAACAACCCAGTTTCTTATTACCGCCCTGTCCACAAATTATTTTCCTGTTACAGTATGTTACAATGCAAGCACTCGTGCACAAAGACACACGGCGTGACAGGTATGCACAATAGAAAGAGCCATTTGATGGAATGGGGTAATAAAGCTGAGTGAGGGCAAAGGGGAAATTGAACAATAACTGCAGCTACAGACCAGTGAAGTGCCCGGTTCACACAGAGGTGGGATTTATGGCACGGTGCCACACACACAAACGCCCACATACACAATCACAATCATGCTTAAGTATCAGGCCATTGCAGTGACAAAGACTATATTCACTACTCTCAAACAGTTGATCCTTTATAGATTTCTCTTTCTCCCCTTCTATCTCTTTTTGCCTCTCACATACACTCACAAACACACACACGCTCAGCAGGCTCTCATACAGAAACCATAAGAGACTCTATCACTGGTCTCTCATCTTAGCAGGTAGCGCAATCTCTTTTCTTTCTGTCTTGGTGTCCCCGTCTGTCTCCATATTGCTCTCTTTGCCTCTTTTTCTGTTTCTCAGCAGTCTCTGCTGAATCCTCTTTCACACCTCCATCCACTCTCACCCCCCCCCCCCCCCCCCCCCCCCCCCCCCCCCCCCCCCCCCCCCCCCCCCCCCCCCCCCCTCCCCCCCTCCCCCCCCTCTCCCCCCCCCCCCCACCCCCGTTTTCGCTCCTTCTCATTCACTCTAAGCAGTCTTTCCTGCAACCCCTTTCATGCTTTCACCACTCTCTCCATGCACACATTCGCTCTCTCACTCTCAGTCTGTCCTGAAACCTTTTCATGCCTCCATGCCATCATCTCTCCCTCTCTTTCTCTTTCCCTCTGTCATATTCTTTTCTCTGCACCTGGCCGTGACTCTTCCCCCATCGCTGTGGTTTCCCCTCTCCACCTCTCTGACAGCTTCACATTAATCATTCCTACATCCCCAGGAAGACTGCCTTCCTTGCCTTCCTCCACTCTGTCTCTTTCTCCCACTTTCATTCTGCCTGTATCTTTTTCTCTTGCACTTTCCCTTCACCCTGTTTCTCTCATTTCCCCCTCCAACCTTGTTTCTCACCTCTAATCAAATCTCTATTTATGCAGGTGCAACAAAAATGGTATCACCTTTCTCCCAGATGTGTCACGTTATCAGTTGGGGAACATGTTGCTGAAAAGTTTTGCAGTACCTGCGATGTCACCGGAATGGCAGCGAATCTGATTTATTCTGAGTGAAGTATATTATGTGAGAGTCTTAGCAGGCTTTGACACCAAAAATAGCACTGGAGCTTTGGTGCAGGCGCGTTGCTTCAGGTACTGGTGAGACAATGAAATACGATCCTGGTAGGACGGTTTGAGTGAAACATCCCAGAGTTTTACAGTTTTATCAGCCGCCAAAACACTGCACAGCAGTTTATAACACTCTGAGGAAGGATTTTACAACTCTGAAAAGTTATTACGCTGACAAGCCATGGCTGTTTTAAAAAAAAATTGGATACTGTGTTTTAAGATGGAGTCCCATTTATTCCGATGGAAGTTGCACAGTGGGAGCATATGCTGAAGATTTTTCAGGCTGTTGTGGGGCAAGTGGAGAACATGCACATCAGAGAGAAATAATTAACTAATATGGTTCTTTTAGACTTTTTATTAGACACAATAGATCAAATTCTCATAATACAGAGTAATTTCAGATGGGCTACAACACATAAAAAGTTGCAGTTCTTTTTGCATTTATTGTGTAAGAAGAAAAGTCATGTGTGAGATGTGGGACCAAGTTATTATTTTGCAAGTCACATGTCAACACAGGCAAATTGTAAGTCCTTCATTTTGGGTCCTAAACAAGTCTTAATGCACTCTTCACCAAATATAATGCCATTTTAACAGCAGAGCCTTGACTTAGCGTTCGTTGTGCAACTTCAAGCAACTAACCCTAACTCTAGAAGCTGTTGCGTCTCTGTCTGTAATTTTCGACCCATATGCTTTGCGATCTGTTTTTTGTCGTCCACCGAGTAGTTTTTGTATGCGGACAAAACGGTAAACAACAGCACCCTCAGAGCTAGCAAACTATATGCTAAAAATGGCAAGTTAGCACCTTGGTTTGGTAATCATACAAACGGAAACAGGCTAACAGTAAAATTTCTTTTGTGGTGATTTAGCCATTTTAATTCCAGGGCTCGCCTCACAACATGCAAAATTTCTACCAAAACAAGAGACACTTTTTCCACGAACATGTTTTTTTTTTAAACCTTTGGGATTGAGGGAAGGTATCAAGTATTCAATCAAGTCCACTGAAGTTATGAATCAGTGGTGTTTAAGTCCAAGTCGAATTGCAAGTCATTTTTGCTTTTGTCTAAGTTCATCAAATCTGTGACTCAAGTCTGACTACATGATCCTGACAATACCAAGTGTGAACACTATGTCAAAATTGCCCCACAGCACCGGGGCTGTTGCTGGTGGCTTGAAATAATGATTTCGACCCCCCATGAGTATAAAATTAGAACTCAACTAACCTCAATTTTGTTGCAAAGTAATCTTTCTGAAATGTGCACTTGCATGTGGTTGATTGGCCAATACAGTGGGTTGCCTGATGCTGGATGACAGCAGAAAATGTTGACAAGTTTAACTTTTTTTGCCACTTTCTCTTCTGCATGAAAACCCCCACAGTGTCGATGGTTCGCTCTTATTGGAATGAATGAGAAAGCTGTATTTATGTGGGTTTGTGCATGACCTTAGTGAGTGAGCGGTTACATGAAGGAAATGCCATCTTTCTAGACAATTTTTCAACAAAGGACTAACTTCTTTTTACAGTATAACACAAAATGTGCTCATTGAGTCTAAAAATAAGAAAAGTGAGTAACTTAGATATCCTTGTATTCATTTTTTACACACTGACTTCTCAGGAATTTACAAGTAATTATGCAGTTATAGTGGAGACTAATGTGAAGGAGGAAGGCTCAAAAAATGGCAAGAAAGGACAATGAGAAATTCCACAAAATCAAAAGCTGGCTTGCTACACAGTCATGGCACTATTGCGAAATGACTAACACCAAACAACAGACAGCCATTCAGTTAATTTCCTCATAGGCGTTTTCAACCGTCTCCTTCACACACTCATTTGTTTTATGGTTCTCTCTTATGCTCTTAAACACAGTCTAATCCCTGATTAGTGTAGGAAGAGGGCGTTTAATGCTCCTCTCCACTTGTCTGCTCCTGAACTGTGACACACAAGAATGCTTAAAACCACACATGCACGCACTCAAGACTCACACTTGCAGCAAAGGGAATCCATGCTCGCACAAAAAAAATTTCCAACGGACACACGAACACACACACAGCGTACACTGCTTTCCCTGCAGTGCCACTTGCACGTGCCGCTCTCTTTCTCTGGTGAAACAGGTACTTGAAAAGGATTTATTAGTATCCAGTGAGTGCAACCAAACACTCCGACGACAAAGCGTTTACCCAAGAGACAAACTGCACATTAAAGGAGAACACATCCGTACACAACCGTGCTAATTCTGCCTGGACCACTTTTGTCAAAGTTAAAATACACCATAAACAAGCAGTATAATTATGTTTAGTAGAATTAGTGCGATGTGGAAACTCCCTGTATATTCGTGCAAGCACGCATGGGAGCAGAAGGCAGGAAGAAAAGCAACCAACGAGGGTATTATGCAATGCTTAAATTTGGCTGGC
>JAJHUR010107657.1:0-20733 GCA_027495735.1 Lutjanus campechanus | reverse complement strand
CAGAGCTTATTGTTTGTTTTCTTTGTGACAACTAGAAAAGATAAATGAAGCCTTCAAGTGCTGTGACATGCAGCATGACTTGTTGTGAAGTACTTGGATACATTGTTTTGTTTTGTTTTTTGGTTTGTCTTGTGTCAGTTTGTGTTCTTTTTCCTATATGTCCCTCTACACTTGGACGCACACACACACATTCTCCAACAGACTGCCCTGCCCCTTCTTCAACACACATCTTAAACTCTTCTCTTGTTGTTGTCCATTTATCCGATGCCTGTTTCCCCCCTGACGTGTTAACGTCATCATGTCTCCTAATGTATTTCTGTCTTGTTTTGTCTCACCTGTTATGTCTTTCTTAAAATGAAGAGAAATGACAACTGGAACCATTCGTAACCAATCAAGCAACCCCAGAGAATCAAAGCTTTACATTCTGAAAACTTGTTGTAATAAACTTTAGTTGGTCATTCTCTCCACAGACCACCACTGCAGAGCAGCTGTTGGAGTTCTTCAAGCAGGTGGGGGACGTAAAGTTTGTGCGAATGGCTGGAGACGAGACTCAGCCGACACGTTTCGCCTTCGTAGAGTTTGTTGAGCAGGAGTCCGTCGCTAGAGCACTGACCTTCAATGGAGTCATGTTTGGTGACAGACCCCTGAAGTATGTATCATTCTACAAGAGCTGTACAGTCAAGTTATAACTCAAGAAATGTCATTTATTTACTCTAAATATTGTTGACATGAATCATGTTATTTTGAGCACCTAATACATAATTATTGTTTCATGTCTTTCAGGGTTAATCATTCCAACAATGCCATAGTAAAACCCCCAGAGTTGACGCCACAAGCTGCTGCTAAAGAGCTAGAAAGTGTGATGAAGAGGGTGAGGGAAGCCCAGTCTACCATTGCTGCTGCTATAGAGCCAGGTACAACATTTAGATTTGCTGCATGTATCTGTGTTTCAGTAATAAAATCATAAAGTTCTGATGCTGAGACTGCTGCTCTTAATCTAGCGGACACAAAGAAACGTTCCTCCAGTCGGTCTAGAAGGGGACGCCGGTCTCGCTCGAGGTCACGGTCACGTTCACACTCAAGGACGCGCAGGAAAAGATCCCGTTCAAGACACAGGTGACCAGCCAGTTTCTCTTTGCTTAATGCTGTGATCGTGCGATTCTGTCCAGGCAGTGACATTTATTTTCTCCTGTTGGAGCAGACCAGCACAGAGGTTGTGGCCGAGGAGTGACTCCCACAGCTCCAGAGGCGGCCACAAGAGGCGCTCACGGTCCAGAGACAGGAGACACAGTCGAAGTCGGTCAAGGTATGTTGGGAACAAACAACGTATACGTATGGAATCTCCAAATTATCACTTTACTTTGAAGTCAAATTGCTGTTCAGTGTCCCAGAGCCTAGCTCGATGTATGGTTGTTTAATTTAAGATGTTCCAGTCTTGAATAATTCAGTTAGTTACATAATATAAATGTCACATATTAACAAGAAAACTAAATCTGATTTATTGAGTGCCACCCTTTTATCCCTGACCTTGACAGCAGGGGTCACCATGTACTTAATATGTCTAGAAGCTGCCTGAATTAGGCCTCTGTTGATGATTATAGGCAGCACCAGTTAGTTTATTTCCTCTTTGGGAAATGGGAAATTTTGATGTTTGACAGTGGAATGTCATCCAGCTTTCTGCGAACATCCACAATTGTTAAATGTTTTCTGAGAGCTGGCTCGTAAATTCCAAATCATCTTGTCTCTAAAAATGTACTTAATTCACTTACTGTGTTGTAATCAGGGGCCACAGGAGGAGGAGTAAGGATCGGTCCAGGAGCCCCCGGAGGAAAGCCAGGTCACCCTCACCAAAAAGGTAAACCCACCCCATCCCATCCCATCCTCCCAAAATGTTCTGAGATGTTCTAGATGTTCCTAGTATACACCCAAGTGTGCACAATATATACTGAGATTGTAACTGCAAGATTGTGATTCTTTTTGTCGATGTGTCACGTTCAGAGGTAAGAAAGACAGGAAGAGGGAACGCAGCAGGGACAGAAGGGACCGCTCAACATCCAGGAAGAGGAGCCGCAAGGACGAGGACAGGATAAAGAGCAAAGCCAAGCCAATGAAGGTAATAAAGTTAACACTTTCTCGCTGAAATAACGCTCCCCCAGCGTGAAGATACCCTCTTCTGGTAGCAGAATCTGCTGATCAATTTCTCCTGGTCGAACAGGCAGATAAAGCTGTCACACTTCTGATAATTTAATGAGCTGAGCTTTGTCGCACTAAAGGAGCTGTCAGGCGGGAGGGAAAAAATGAGGTGTCTGTCAGTGTTGAAAAAGAGAGGAGTGTAAGGAGCTCACTCAAGCAGTTTTTCTCTCTACTGTGGAAGGAGGAATTCATCATTAGTGACCTTGTTTTCCTCCCCCAGCTCTTTGTGGCTGGCAGAAGTGCTCGATGAACACCTGCCAGCTGACAGAGATGCATTTTGTAAGCAATTTCCTTAATTTCCATAAGATGTCATTGTCTATTTTAGGTATCAGTAATACAATATTGTAATTACATATTTGCCACACAACTCACCCAAGGTTTCCACATTCCCTTTACGGACCCAGGCCTCCCTTACTATATAATAGTCTGACACTATGGGGCTTTACAGAGAGATCAGTTTCAGGTACTTGACTGATCAAACTCTTTGAGGTGATCGATCTTTGATTAATCATTAATATCCCTTGTTTCTACATTTCTGAACTTGTATTTTTCCAAATCACCCAAAGAAATGTCGATTCTCCAGTGGCAGGTGCAGCCATGTGAATGTGAGCCACAAAAGAAATACTCATCTGAGGGAAAAAAAATTCAAATTCAACTATAATGTAAATTAAATAAATTTTCAAAGAAATGTTTTGACATTTTGGGAAATATGCTCAGGTGCTTTCTTGATGAAAGTTAGATGAGGGGATCGATTGTAAACTATGTCTGTACAGTAAATATGCACCTAGAGCCAGTAGGTGAGTTAGCTTAGCTTATCATGAACACTTGAGACATTGGAAACAGCTAGCCTGGCTCTGTCTAAAGGTGAAGAATGTCTTACTTCGTTTATTATAAATAAATTTGGTGCAGTGATGCCAATTATAACATTATCAGTTGAGGTGCTGGGCACAAGTCGTAGTTACAGAGAGTTGAAAAGTTCAGATGATTTCCTGGAGATTTCCTTTTTTTTTCACACTGTGTTCAGACCTGGTATTAACATGCAACCTGATGAGTGATCAGGCACTGAGAATGCTTTTGAGATCTGATTGCTCAGACCACATTCAGAGGTGGTCTGGGGCGCGTGTGACCACATTCATTCAGTAATGTGTGAACTCAAATGTGTTCCTACTTAAGTGACGTCCTGTAAGTACATCAGTTGTTTCATTGTCATGCAAATTAATTCTTAAGGCCTTCTTGGGAATTTGGGAAGTGTTATACATTCATCTGTGTCTTTTCTATGTCGTGTCTGTTTAAGCAGATTAATGGTGAACAGCGAAGTAAAATTAGATTAGTTAGAGAAGTAAAATGGCTGTGGCAAATTCTAAATATGTGGTGCCTTTTTGCAAATTTGGCGTTAAATTTAGTACATGGTTATTCTTTTCTGTGTTATAAAAATAAAACATAGTGTTAATGAGAAGAGCAGACGGGAGAAGCTCCATGGTGCGCCAGGACGCACACTATTACTTTTACTCTCTCTCTCTCTCTGTAACTCTGCACAGATCTCATGTTTCTACATCACAGATGACGGAGAAATGCATTCTTGACACACAATCATAAAAAGTAAAAGTGTGCATCATCCTGATCATAGTTGAGTTATAAAATCCTAGCAGACCGCAGAGCTTCTTTCCTGCCAGAGATTCAACTTACTTAGGTTTTGAGTGTGGTACCGAACTAAAAAACAAAACAGCCAAATGGGCAGTAATAGAGATTCAACTTACTTAGGTTTATTTGTATATGGAGTGGGGAAGTGAGATCTGAATACAATAAGTCACTCAAGATGCATCTGGAGATGTCTTATAATGCCAGAGTTGTCAACTTGCGCACTAAAAGCTGTCCATTTGTGATTGTATCACACAGGACGCATGTTAATACCATGTCTGAACAGGGTCTATACCGTTACCTTCAGGGCATGTCTGTTAAGTAAATGTGCATGCTACAGCTGTAGCATGTGCAGTCTGTTATATATATATTTTGAGTATCACTTCAGGAACCTGTGAAGTGAAGTTCACGATAAGACCGTACAGAGTCTGCAGTGCAACACTTGATGACTGCAGTGGTTTCTGAGGAGAGCTTGTTGTACAAATGTTCTGATTGTTATCAGCAGCGAAGATGTCGCGTGATAAGCTTTAAATGTGTCGCCTTTTGTCTCACGCCTATTGTCTTAGTATGATCTTTATGATAAACTTTCAAAAGTGGGTCAGTGCTCACGTGGCTTGGTTGAAGAAAACATTCATCAAAGAGACATTGTTAGTGGGGGATCAGTTCAGGACAGGAAACCGGAGAGTCGCGGCCACACAGACGTATTATAGATGAAATAGTGATAGGACATTGCAGAAGGACAACTTTTTATAAATCAGATTTTCTTACTGTAGGGACAAATTTACACTAAAATCATTTACATATATAAAAATAACAATAACAATAATTTGGTTTATATAGCCCCTTTAAAAACAGATGCATCTGCATGCCATCTATTGTGTTATTGAGTACTTCACATCATTATTAGTACCTGGGCTCAGATATTTTTGACAAATTCTGGCATTCGACTTTCAGGTGGAAAGGGACTATGACAGAGAGGAAAAGGACGAGTATGAAAGTGACAGAGAAGACTCGGTGCCGCTCAGCGAGGACATGACGTCATCACCCTGCGCCCAGCACAACGGCAGCTACAAGACTCACCATGAGGAGGACGCATCAATGGGTGCAGACGGCACCAAGTGACTATTACGACGCCATGGAAACTAACCTTGTTCCATCGAACGTTCTCAACGCCCATCGCGTGCGTATACATACACAGAGACACCCGATAACCACTTAGAATGGCGCGTCCCCGCCCATCATCATCATCATCATCGTCTCCTATTGTACAACCTCATTTTTACTGTAATTTCTTGGCAACACATGGATCCTGTAATTCAACTGAGCATCCCACCTAAAGGCCAAGTGAGCACCCATTACAGCAGATTAATCCCCACCTCTCCTGTTAAGCTGCATATTTATGGACCTGCAGAGGGTGCACATGTCATAATATGATGTTAACAGTACAACACTAAATACTACAGGCTCATGAACTATCATAAAGTCAACATCTCAACAATAACTGGACAGTGGACGCTTACCAAACACCTCCTGTGCTTGAATAACTCAATATTTGTGTATGGATACTAAAACTGTAACCACCTACCCAAGCAGACTAGAAAGATGTGTTACAGTAACTGCTGAGCTTTTGAGGCTCCTAGTTCTTGTTTCTCCAGCAATTTGATGCCAGATATTAATTGAAGCTTTGCTTCTGGTTACATGGATATTGCCTGATGGAAGAAAAAAAAACCCTAGAAGTTTCTCTTCATTCTTCCACTGCCAACTTGACCACACTTCAATAGTCTGAAAATCCTGTTTATGCCTGTACGATTATCAGTATTTATACCATTTCCTTAAAAAAATGTTTTTGTTTAAATATTGCAAATAGCAATAGTCAGCAACAATCTGCGTTAATGGTAATAAAATGTCCTGCATTATGCTTGATTTATTTCTGAGATTGGAAGTGCAAAGTTTTTCAGTGATGTTGACATTTTCCTTCACTGCTACACAGGCACTACTTGCCTGTGGTGCGTGAGAAACAGTTGGAAAATAAGTTTCCTAAATGAGTCAGTACAAAGGCAAAAGGGAGGCGAGCTGTTTAAAATTAATCTGCTAAATATGTGCACAAAGCAGGCACTTACAGGCATAAAAACACACAAAACACAATGACAGTTATTCTGGATTGCAACTTTTTTCAAGCTTGGCATATTTCTTCAGGCAGCAAAGTATTAAAATTCTAGGAAAATTACTGCAGTAAATCCTTATCTTTTGTGTCCACCTACATCTGTTTCTGTGGGCTTCTGGCTGCTGAAGGTAAAACAACTTCAGTTTTAGTGGTTGCTGAGAGACCTCGGCAGAATTTGTTTTGTAGGGATGTTTTAGGGCCCTTTCACACCTAACTCATTTGGTCTGGACTTTTCAGCTTGATCAAAAAAACAAAACAAAATTACAGATGTGAAACCTCCCCAGACGACGGTCCAGATAAAACAGCGGAACCCCGGTCTGACCAAAAGTGGAGGTCTTAGTCCTGATCAAATTGAAACTTGGTTCAATTCAGTGAAAACATTTTTTCTCACCAGTTACAGGAAGTTCTGGCAGACTGTCATCAACAATGCAAGAAAACAATGTGAGCCACGATTGCACACAGGGAGAGGGAGAGACCAAATGTTAACTTGACAATTCGTCTGGCAACTTCATGAGGACTCAAAAAATGTTATTTGCAACTCCAGCATGCAGAATTACAATGTAAAACCAAAACTAACCAGATCAGATGTTTCCAGTATAACAAAAAGGCCTTTCAGGTGTGAAAAGGCCCTTCAAGCCTCCAGTTGGATTGGCCGTTTGTCAGAAGGCTTTTCATTTATCACATAATCACTGTTTTCAGAGGCAGTAACAGTTGTAACACTTGGATTTTGAGAATACATAAACAAAAAATACCCATAGTTAGAGTATAATCCAGACCATTTTCATGTTGAGTTCTGAGTATCTGGATTTATCATTTGCTGCTCACGAGCACACTGTGAAGCTAAGGAAGTACCAATCAAAACAAGATTCTTACCAGCTTACTAATTGAACCTGATACTTTTATTAGCCAGCTGAAATGTTCTTGTGGGACATTTCGTACGTTGTCATTGACACATCGTGAGGTAAAAATAAACTTGCCTCTCTGACGGAGGTCTCATGGGGTGTAACCGTTTTTATTCGGCTGCTCTGGCCTTGGTGTGGCTGTGACAGCAACTTCCCATATTCTGTGTGCTTATTTGTTGAGCTAAACAAATGATACAGTACATATTTAATACATGTTTCTTGATCAGAGAAGTGTAAGGGTAAAAGAAAACCATAAAAAATAGGTTTTCTGCTCATGTTAAAATGCTCATTTGTCCTTTAAAGGATGATTTGAACTACCAGGTCTGTGAAGTGTCCTTTTATTCCCTGTTTTGCACCATTTTTCTCCATCATCTGGGAACTGCAGTGTCCTGCAAAATGTACGGTGTTGATTTTATGACTTGTGCTGTAATTATGAGAATGCAGAATCGTATTGTTTCTGTGAACCTGTTGCTAATATATTTTAGTGGAAAAAAAGATGCATTTCTCATTGTTTTACTTTGATTTTTTTGTCTCATGGGTGTACATTTACTTGCTTTTTTTATATTTCTGATTAGTCGCAACAAGGTCACAATGTATCATGTTCCTTTTCCTGTTATTGTTGTAATGCTGTGAGATAAAACTATTTACTGTTATACAATACAGGCCTATACTGTAAAAAAAAAAAAAAAAAAGATGGTGGTGTGCAAAATGTCTGTCGGCTCATATTGCTCAAGAAAAGTGAGATGCAAACACAGCCCACAGTGGCAGTCTAGACAAGGCTGAGCAAGAGACATCACAAAACAAACTGCTTGCAAGCACAGAAGGGTCAAAAAGTGCCTAGACTAAGATTGTACAGAATATTCTAATAAAATATGGAGACTTATTGACAGATGCAACCTGAATTTATTGTTGTTTAATAGCTAAAACTAATGAGATGTTATATTAAAGTATTGTCAGTTGTCTTTAGTAATTAATAGCAGAGTAGACTGAACATTGATGGGACTTTTGTGGATTTATTATTTTTAATATTTGTTTTTTCTGTCATTTTTGGTGTTGCAGTTGGCAGTATTGTGATCATGTCAAAAATGTATGTTCATTTTTGTGCAAACTGGCCCCATCATTTGTTTTTTTGTTTTTTTTTAGTTTCTACAAAAGCGTGTTACATTTTAAAAGGCTTACTTTTAAAAGGAGACTTAAAGACTTTATGACTGTCTTTGCCAAATTCCACTTCTATGGCTTTTATGAACCTAATTTGATTGTATTTTTTTTCTTTTCCTGCTTTTTTTACGTACACACATTCAGTTTGAAGTGGTGAACTCGTGATAAAGTTTAGTAAAAAGCATTTCCAACACAACTGACAGTATGTGAAGAATTTTATTTTTTATATCCACTATGTACGGTATATACTGTAGAAAGGATTCACTATTTGCTCCTGGGGGATTGGGCACTTGATGTAAAGGGTTAGTAAAGTTTTTGAAGAGCTTGGATGTATGTGTGTGGTCCTCCTCTATTTGAGTAAAAGAATACAGCTGATCTGTTTCCAAAAACACTCAATAAAGAGACAGTCATTCAGTTATTTTGCTTTGCTGCCCTTAATGTGTCATACTGTCAAGTATGGTTGCAGATGAATCAAAGTAAATTCTTTCTTTGTTGGTTTGGGTTTCCATGTGTTTGCTGCAACTTGACCAAGAGGTGTTTCACTCTGTGCCATAAAGCATCAGTCTGAGTCAAAGACACTTTGACATTTTGAAAGTGTGCGTGCCCTCCTTCACTGTGCCTCACATTGGTTAGGTCCACTACCTACCTATAGCCATGGGTCTCCTTTTACTGCCAAACTATTTAGAATAAGGCTGCAAAGTTTTTGTAAAGATGTTGCATTGTGATTATTTTGACTGAAACTTAGATATGCAATACGATTAGTAGAAATAAAAAGTTTTTTTTTTTTTAACTTCAAATCATGATGACGTGATATGTATTGAGGTCTGTGCCAAACAAACAGGTTTTCTTTCATGTGGAGAGGTAGATTTTTTAGGTCATAACATCTCTGCAGCACTACAGTACCTCATAATGCTGTTTTCTCACACACTTTTCTTTTGGCTCTGTGATTTGGATATTGCACTTGGCCATATTGCGATTTTATTGTGATTGCAAATAATTGTGCAGCTATAAAAAATAGAAATGGCAAATCTAGTGAGTTATTCATCATATCATCAGGGGTAAAGTGAGAAATGTACCAAAATCTATTATTTTTTATTGTATTCCCATGTATACTGTAATCTTAGTCAGCACTCCTCTGGCAGCAGTGTCTCTGTACCTTCACACTGTGCACTTCAGACACGAGACTTCACAGCTTTTCCGGTGTCATGAGTACAGTCTACATCTCTGTCACTCTGAAACTTGGCGACAACAGACAACAGAAGAGCAGGTTGACAACACAGGAGGAGACCAAGGTAGGGTTGTATGCCCCGTTTACACGTACACGGTTATTTTTAGAAACGGAGAAATATCCCTTCGTTTTCACCCTTCGTTTACACGCAAACGGAGAATTCGCCTCTGAAAACGATGCTTTTTAAAAACTCCGGCCAGAGTGGAGATCTTGGAAAACTCCGGTTTCACGTTTGCATGTAAACGGAGCAAAACGGAGAAAACGCAGGCAGTAGACGTCACAGTATGCGACAGAACTTGCACTCGCGTCAAAAGTGCGACCTGTGTTTACATGTTGCTATGGTGATCATGGATTCGCAGCAGACATACACGGGTTCGTGTAAACGCAAAGTTTTCTGTAAACGGATACGTGTGCACGGAATTATTTTTGAAAACGGAGAGGGTGAAATGTTTATAAAAATAGCCGTGTACGTGTAAACGGGGCAGTAGAGAACATAGCTGCAGCAGACTAGTGATGAAAAGTAGTAACCAGGTGTGTTAAGTTCACTCAACCCATGAAATGTCTTCACAACTATTGGCTGGAGAGACCTTTTTAATGGCAGACATTTTGACGTGTCACAGTACGAAAGGCCCAAGTAAAAAATAACGAGGGCTAAAATTTCATAGAATTTTCTCTTGGGAGCCACGTTGATACGAGATTGTGGGGTAAACACAGATGTAACCAGTGGTATTAATTAAAGTCTACATGCACAATAGCAGCACCTTGACTCTGTCTGACCAGATTAGAACAGAACCTTAATTAGTATCATTGGTAACACCTGTGTTGAGCTACTATTTCATGCCAAAATGGCTGCTGTTAAAACAGTGTATAAAACTGCTGCCATTGTTAATTTAAATCACTAACACCTGTTGTTTTCCTACTATGATAAGTCAAAATGGCTGTTGTGAAAGAAGTTGCATTAGCCCTATTTTGGTGCTGGAATTCATGCTCCTTCAAGATGAATTCTTCTCTAATTCTGGTGATCACACTGACTTTGCATCAACACCACTCTCAAGTAAGAATTTCAATTTGTCCAGTATGTTAGTTTATGACTAGACCTGAAAAACTAGTGATGCCTTTCACATCATCCTCAGCTTTTAGAGACAATTAACAGATGCTAGAAAGATAAGACAGTCAACCGGGTATACATACCTTCTAGAGTAGGCATCGTCATGCTAGCATTGTGCTTTTAGCATGCTGACATTAACATCATGTATAGCATAGCATAGCATTGCATAGTGCTGCTATCATCAAAATCCATCTTGCGAATGGAAGCATGGCTGATATAATGCTTCCACCTTTAATGCATTTATTTTTATGAGAGGAGTGTAGCCAAACTTTTGAACATTTTGGTGACATCTCAGCACGCTGAACTGCCAACTCTAATCAAATGCAGGCAACTTCAACACACCTTAGTCCCATGCAGTGATAGGCTGTGTACAAATAGGTTTTTTTTTCTGGATCCTTTTTTAGGAATTCAAGTTTTTATTGGTTTTAGAAAAGGTTGGGTACATGGCATACATATATTGTTTCTTCTGCATACTGGAACACATGGCACATTTTTTATATTATACTCCAGGACATAAAGAAAAAATAACAAATAAATAAGTCCAGGAGGAAAAGAAAAAAACATCACACATGTATCCTCATATATCACTCTACAGGATCACATAATTACAGATCAAGTTCTTATTAACTGACCAAACTACATTCCCACATACAGTGCAGGGAAGTTCCTATTTCAGTTTTACATTTCCAACACTTATTATTGTATGATAATATCTTTGCAGTACCTTTAAATTGTGTGAGCTCTCTCCTCGCTCCTTTCACACATTTACCACATCTTGACACAATGTTAGACCATTTGTCACCTTCAATTTCTTTTGTCAAATCAGTTTCATATTAAGTTATTTTATAAAATTGTGAAGCCTTGCAGTTTTCCTGTGGTAATTAGAGATAGTTTATAATTGTGTTATCAGCAACACTGTAGGACTTTGACATTAAACAACTTATCTGTAAGTACTTCCAGAAATGTCCTTTTCCCACTAAATTAAATCCCTCAACCAGATTACTGTATGACAGAAATAAACATAAAATCACCAGCAGTGCTTAAACCACGGGAATGTCACTGCTTTCAATACACATTATTTTTTCCAATACAGAGTGCGGGGTTATGCCACAGTAAAGAGTATCTTTGTACACTATGTGTTATTTTGAACATTTTATGGTCTTTAATCCACACATCTCTTCTTCCTGGATCCTTAACCCTAGCTCTGTGGAGTCTCACAAAGCTGCTAACATGGCTGGAGACTTGTTCAGTCTTGTTCCTGGACCTTGGTGTAACAAAATAAATAGATAAAGAATATTATCGTGCAAAATGTGCAAAATAGCCTCTAAAACCGATGGAGTCAAAATCAGAGGTAGATCAGGAGAGAGGAGAGTATATGGGGAAAAAAATAAGGCATCAATCAATCAAGGCCTTTGATGTGTCAAACTCTAATAATCCCCACAATACAGCAATTCCAATAACGGTAAAATTGCTTCACAACTTTTTGTAAAGTTATACATTGCAATAATAACGTATGGTTGTCATAAAATCTTGCAGCACACCTGGACTTGCCTCACAGGACACAAGTTAGCATTGACACACTAATCGTGAGCACATTCAGTAAAAACAAAGACTGAGATCTGTTGAGTGGGAAAACTTTCTTTGCAAAGTTTTAACATCAATACATTTATGCTCAATAAATTCAGTGAAGTCATGGCCTGTAAATGAGGGCATTTTCGGTCATGCTTTCATGAGGTATTCAGATTTACAAATGGAAGATATAGATATAGGTATAACAGAGAGGTAGCAAGAGGGACAAAGGTCTCAGGAACTTGACTTCTGTCTTTGTAGATATACAGTATTTTTATATCTTGTTTTCTCAAGTGTTCTTTTCAACAGTAATTTTGACAGCCAACATGAAAGTAAATGCTAAAAACTCTTTGAATAGTAGTATTGCTATGGATTATTTAATACTAAACTCACACTGTTGACCTGCAACAACCAGCAAAGAGTATGGCAGTCCCAAGCAGTGCACCTCTGAACGCCAAAGACCTTCAGAAAGAACATTTCAACATATATGGACAGTACTTCTTTGTGCTCTGCAGGCCTTTTCCACACTGTTTTCATAAAATCGTGGCCATATCCTCGTTGTCCGAGGTCGGACTGGTACTAAATTGCCTCACGTAGTCAGACCCTGATTTCTCCACAGTCAAGTCCGTCTCCTCTGAGTTGTCTTCTTGACTAACTGGTGTATTTGCTGGCTGATTCACCTGCTGAAACAT
Organism: Lutjanus campechanus; assembly: GCA_027495735.1. Lineage (NCBI taxonomy): Eukaryota > Metazoa > Chordata > Actinopteri > Lutjaniformes > Lutjanidae > Lutjanus > Lutjanus campechanus. The sequence goes on along the minus strand of JAJHUR010107657.1, from coordinate 8,081 downwards.
TTCCAATGTTGTATATCCAGTTGTGAAGGCAACAGGAGAAGGAGTCTGCTGGTCTGTCTGTTGGATGTCTGTGAATGCTTCTGCAGTAATGTAAGGTAAGTCAGCTCCAGCTGCATCCTGACTGTCTCTTTGGTAACAAGTCAGTTCTTCTGAGTCTTCCTCATCCTCTGAGGTCTGGAGAAGTGGCAGCATTGATGGTAATGTGCTGGCAGGGATCTCAACTTGTTTCTTGACTATCTTAAGACTGTTTGTGTCCCGTTCTTCCACCGTCAGAGTGTTGATGGACTCTAGTAGCTCCTGAGTGAAGTAAAAACAGTATCTTCAACATCCACTGAATAAATCCCTGATACACCCATTTCACAAACATGGACAACACATTTCTGGCAGTATAATAAAAGTTAATTGCTCATGTTTTTATTCTTTTTTTGTTTTGTTTACTGGCAGCTTTAGGAAGTTTGCAGTATACTGTGTGTCCTCATCTAACTACAAAGAAGGGATCCTCTGTCGGTATGTTTGTCCATTTCTCGACAACTGTTCATCCCATCATCTTTACACTTGGCGGATGTATGGTTATGCAGTGTTGGATTTGGTGCAATTTGCCAAGATGGTGGTGCTCTTACAATGAGCATAACACTTTGACCTGCAACTTTTGAACTCTTAAGTCTCAGAAAGCCCACACGAATCTATTCATATAAGCCACACCGATTTTTGTTGAGATCAATTTTTCCGCTGTTTGGAATTTTGTTCTAACCTGTTTTCTCACAAATTTTGAGCTATCGTCACCAAATTTGGTACCTACAGTTTTGCAGCACGGTTTATATTACAAAAACAGTCATATCTCCTGAATAATCTGTGCTATTGCAACCACATTTTGTGGACATGTATAGATACAACAGCAAATTTGATGCCAGTTGGTCAATAGGCGGCGCTCTAGCAGCATCATCTAACTATTAAATGAGGAAAGTCTCTCTCTCTCTTCATATATGTGTATGACTGTCCTTTGCATATCTCGAGAACCAATCAGGCAATTGTCTTTACATTTGGTGGGTACATTGCTGAGGACCCAAGGGAGTGCCGTGCTGACTGTGAAGCCGATTGGATGAGCGGTTCTCTACAAAAAGCTGCAAGCAGCACTTCCATCTCCAAGTAGAAACACACTCTGAATGGCCATGCTCATGACAGGCACTGTACTAGTCAACTCAACTGAATTTCTTCACAGTTTCGCTGGCAGCTTGAGGTATTTTTTTGGCTTCCACAATGTTAAAACGGGTTAGAGTTAGAAACAGGGCTAAAAACAGACTCTTACCAATTCACAGGGCTCTTCTATTCTCTGCATTGCGTTGCTTTTTCCGGGGTTAGGTATGCTGGGCCACAGGATGACTTTTGCTCTAAATCAAGTTGAGTAGAGAACATTCATGTTGTTAGAAATTAGTGATAGCTGGTTTAACACACATGCAAGTTGGTGCTGTACAGTACCTTTTTATTATCGGAGATCCAAATATCAGCACGGTGATCACAACTGCAATGACTGCGATGAAACTGCTGAGATTTGTATTACCTATGGAAAGTTTTAAATTAGGCAGAAAACACACAATAAGTAAGGATGTTTCTTTGGTTTTTTGCAATTTTAGGAATGATTAATGGTTTAAAAATAGGTTTTATTGATATAACCTTGATAGTTTGTTGTGAAGAGGCTTGCCGTGCTTCGTACTCCTGCTCCTGCTTGGGTGAAACCTGATACCTGGACTTTGTACGCCGTGCCACTTTCGAGTTTTGCCAGTTCATAGCTGTTTAACTCAGGATCCACTGTAATATCTGCAATCAAAGAGTGACACATTTCAGCAAATGCAACTTGGACAGATCTGCTTTAAAGCTGAACTAAATGTCCAAATACCATATAATTAAAGTTTAATATACTACAGACATTCATGGGTCCTAGATGATGAATCTCATTTTGGTGATCCCGACTTTCCTCTTGGACCACAATTGGGTCGATTTGTCGTTTTGAGATGTCCGTGAATGTTCTCATTCGTCCAGGTCATTGTAATCCCAAGAAAGATTAAATCGAAAGCAACTGGACTTGTTCAAAAGCCTTTTCTGAAGATGTTTCGCCTCTCATCCAAGAAGCTTCATCAGTTCATGCCTGTGGTTTTGAGAGAAATATCTTTCACCCCCCCCACCCCCAGGATGAAGAACACTGACTTTGGTGACCTCCTGGTTTATGACTAAACATCTGCAAAATTAAGCACTGCAGAAATGAGTCCTGAAACTCAGAAATGAGATAGCGTATTAGCACTTCTGGTTCCCATCTCAGAGTCAGTGGGTCATTTGAATGGGTGTTTGTTAGAGGCCTGAAAGATGGTCTGTGGTTAACACAAGCTTAAGAGCTTTCACATTTTGTTCTGCAGCACACAACATGAAGTATGTCAGTAAATACCCCACTCTTGATGAAACACAGGATGTCTCGGACATAAAAGGTCATCATCAGATTTTTACTTCAGGTGATTGCATCAGGCTGAACAAAACCTCAGTATCATAAAGTTTTGCTCACCACAGAGCTCATTTTCTGCACCAATCCAATCCAACTAGAATCCAATTGTAAACTCCAATTGCCTTTTCTTTTTTTTCTTTTTTTTGAGGGAAACAGAACTGTGTTAACTTCTGCACTGGCAAACCAAAATATGTCATCCCAGCAGCACTCCATTCCCATCAGCCAGCTTAACAATGTGTTCTGTGCTAATTAGCAAATGTTAGCAAGGTAACATCCTAAACAAAGATGGCGAACATGGTAAAATTTATACCTGCTAAACATTAGCATGTTAGCATAGGCATTTTGAGCGTGTTAGCGTGCTGATATTAGCACTTAGCTCAAAACACTGCTGTGCATAAGTACAGTCTCACAGACCAAATAGCATGGATGTAAACTCTGTCTTGGAATATGATCCTCTAAAGTTTTAAGGTAAAATTCTAAAACAGCAGCAGCAATGCTGTTACCTCGGCAGAAGCATGTGGTTGTTGGGGATGATTGTTATGTTGTAAGCAGGATTTTGAAGTGAGAGCTTTAGTTTAAGGTGGAAAATACTTACTTCTCTCTGTACTCTCCCTGCCACCGTGGTACTCAATGCAGTGGATTATGTAGCCCAGTAGGAAACCTCTGATATCTTCCTCCGGGATGGACGACCACTGCAGCACCACTGAATTCAGCGTAACATTGAACCAGCTGATGTTTTTGGGAGCACTGACAGGGTCTGTGGGGGCAAAATATCAACAAGTCAGACTGTTTTGTTATCAATAGGAGAAGAAGAAAATATTGGCCAATTAATATACAATGACCTTCAAGCCATGCTAGCAGCATAGTCCGTCAATCAGTCCACCACTTTGGTCAAGACTGAAAAATCTCAGGGTCATGTCCAGATGGGAACCCTAGACCTGTGAAAGATCTTGCAAAAGTGACCCTTTTAACCCAAACTGTGGCCTTTCCCTAACCCTAACCAAGTGTTTTTTGTCATATCCAGATATTAACCACAAATTGTCACATTATAAAGCATAATTAGTTTGTACAATATGCAAATAAAAAACCAATCTTTTCATATTTAGGGTTCCCATCAAGCCACAACCATATCTCAGCAACTTTTAGATGAATTTACCCTTCCTAAGTCCCGCCCCTTTTCACAGAACCGTTGTCAACTGTATGCCCTAGTCTTTATGTAATGGCTAGTACTCATTGTCTTTTGGGCATGAGCAGTGTGACTGGTTGGGTTTGGGCAGTCATTCCCAGAGGCTGGGTCAGGATCCAATGGTGTGTCACATGAGAATTTATTTTCGTACCCAAATAAAGAAGACTATGGAAGCGGTTCTGCAAATTTAACATTAATATTTGCATTACATCTTATTATAAAGCATTTAAACTCTGTATATTGTTTTAGTGATGAGAGGAAGAAACAACAGGTTAATTACCTCCAAATGCACTTATTTTGATGTTTTAGCGTGTTTTCAATAAAGTGTCAAGAAGATATAGGGTGATGCGGAAATGGCAGTAAAAAAAATGGTCAGGAATTTATTGATAAGGCTTTTTATGAATTGCGTTGCGAAAGTTTGCCTTTTTCAAAAGGTGGGTCCCCATGAAAAAAAGTTTGGGAAACACTTGGTTAGGATTAGGATACAGAGTAGGCCAGGTCATGCCTTTGCCATCCTGGGGAGAAATATATTGCTTCCTGTACTTAGATGTGCTATGTTCTAGGCTAGCCTATAGTGACACCTTATGTCAGCTAATCTTAGCCAAATGCTACCTAACTAGTTAGCTACATCGGTTGTTAGCTAGCTAGTCACATCTGATAGCTAATATTAGCAAAACACCAGCTAACTAGCTAGTTTATCCACACCAATCATTACCTAGACTTTGGTGATTCCTTGACTTTTCATGTAGCGCCACCAGCCAGTTGATATTTGACTTATCTCCACAACTGTCGGATGGATTGCCATGAAAGTTAGGACTGACATTTGTGGTTCTTGGAGGATGAATCTTATCCTGTTGATGCAGACCCTTGTGGTCTTTGTGAACCAGGTCAAACTGTCAGCTTCTCCAGCACTTTGTGTTTTGTTTTGTTTTGTTTTTACAATGAATATTGCAGCATGGTGATAGATTAATTGTTAATCTTGTTTGCTCCAATAACATTAAATAATTAAACACATGAGTGGATATCGGAGGTAGTGGTAGGCCTGTGACTTACATCCCTCAATGAAGTAGAACTTTGTGCTCCCGTAGGTGCTCTCACTGTTGTTGATGTACTTCATGTTGCAGGTGTCCTTGTTTGGTCGTGTGTGCAGAATGATGTTGTATCTCTTAAAAGGCTCCAAAGGCACTGGGTATTTGAAAAGGGGTATTAAATTCACATAACAATAGCACTTCTTTCATTTTTGGCGAAACAAATTAGTAGCATGGTTAACAGAATTAGCGGACAGGGTTGACCAAACTTTGTGAATGTTTGCGCACCCGGTAAAAGAGACAAGGTCCTAAAGTTGTTTTGATTCTCATAAAATGATTTGTTTGCTGCTTCATGTCCCTTCTTCATCCACTCTACGGAGTAGCAGACATAGTTTTTGATGAGATTGTCTTCCCAGTAGATAGTAAAAGATGTATTGCTGTGGACGGTGACGTTCACCTTCCCAGCTCCCAGACCTGTGAGGACAAATTTATAACAGTTTTTAAAAAATCTCCTAAGTCTCTAGGCTGTATTACAAAAACAGATAAACACCCTTCTTAAAATGAATAAACCAACAACAGTTTGACTGACAGTCCCTGGGGTGCACAGAAAACTCCATGATTCAGAAAAATAAGTTTTAAAAAAGACCCAAGATATCTGTTTTTGCTGATGAAGTTTCACCGAACAGTATTCAAATGGCTGCTTATGCAAGTGAGTACTCACTGAGCTCGTCTTCTCGCCGCGGTATTATCTGCCTCACAGCTGGTGAGGTGCTAGCGTTGTTGACAGCGCTGATGTTGAGATGATAAGCTGAATGAGAGAGAATCAGTCTGATCTCAGGCTGAGTGGTCTTTATTCGCTCCCGTGTGGCCTCTTCTGACACTTTCCCAACGGTCACATAGTAGCCATCATGTGGCTCTTTTGCAGGAAACTAAAACATTTTAGTATCATATTAGCATCAGTTATAGCTACACAGAAGATATTTACCCCATTATATTTTTTGTGGAAATAGAATTTAAGGTGACACATTAAAAATACCTTCCAGGTTAAAGACAGCAGCCGGCGACCTTTTTTCTCTGCAATGTCAGTATCTTCAAGGTTTACGATGACAGGCTGCATTGTCAGTTCTGAAGGAGGACATTTATTTATTGAGAAACAAGAAACAAAACTTACTTAACAAACAATCAAAAACAATAGGCTGTGAAAACAAAGTGTTTTAATGTAATTTATTTCATTATTATTAACACAATAAATAGAAACGGCTTCTTTTTCAATGTTATATTTAGTTATAACCAATGAAGTGGAAACCAAACTGACCTGATAGGACAGTGTAGGCGTCGCTCCATAAACACTGTGAGCATTTCTCATTAGTAACACACTGTATCTGTACAGTGTAGACCAGTGAGGAGTTTAGATTCTCCACTGTGCATAGATCTCCATTCTGACATGTCACGGGTGACTGTGAACAACATACAAATGAATGAATGAAAGCCAGGAGGAATCATTTAAAACAAAAATTCACTTCTTTAATTACAAAAAAAATAGATATTCAATTTGTTGATATTATCATTGCCTTTAATCAATAAGCTAATCTCATTAATCAAGATGTGTTTTGCAAGAGAGACCCGAGTACAGGCCCAGAAATCGACCCAAAACAAACATAACCACAGAAATACTAACACTGCCTCTCCAGCATCATATCAGAGCTTTCCAAAAAAGTTGCAAGGCTGCGTAAAACATGAATAAAAACAGAATGCAATGATCCTTTTTGACTTCTATTTAATTAGATACAGTACAGAGTCAAGATGTTTCATGTTCAAACTGATTGATTTTGTTGTTTCTTTTAAATATACTCTATATACACTATATTCTGAATTTGATGCCTGCAACATGTTCCAAAAAAGTTGGAACAGGCGCACATTTACTTCTGTGATACATAACATTTTATTTTAACAACTCTGTCAGCGTTTGGGAACTGAGGACACTAATTGCTGAAGTTTGGAAAATTCTTTCCCAGTCTTGCTTGATATACGACTTCAGGTGCTCAGCGGTCTGGGGTCACTGTTGTCGCATTTTGTGCTTCATAATGCACCACATATTTTCAATGGGAGACAGGTCTGGACTGCAGGCAGGTCAGTTTAGTACCTGAACTCTTTTACTACGAAGTCACGCTGCTGTAATACGTGCAGAATGTGTCTTGGCATTGCTATGCAGGAATAAGCAGGGACGTCTCTGAAAAAGATGTCATCTGGATGGCAGCATATCTCCTAAAAACCTGTATGTACCTCTCAGCATTAATAGGGCCTTCACATGTGACAGTTACCCATGATGCCATGGGCACTAACACACCCCCATGCCATCACAGATGCTGGCTTTTGAAGTTAGTGCTGCTAACAATCTGGATGGTCTTTTTCCTCTTTACTGACTTCCAAAGACTTGTCAGACCACACCACATATCAAAACACAACAAAGTTCACCACTTTGAACATTAAATATCTTGTCTTTGTATTGTATACAATTGAATATATGCTGAAAAATAAAAAAAATAGTCTTTTCATCAGATGCAGACGTGTTTGATCACATGAACTGGCAACGTTTATTTACAGTCCTACAAAAATTTGGTATTTTCTAGCTCGTTGTAGCGTAGTGGCTTTGCAGACAACATGGTCACAACAAAGTGGAGGTACGTGGACGTCTTCACAGAGCCTGCTTGCACACCCTCAAGCAATGAACTTTATGTCATGTGGACCCAAGTGGACCCTTGCATACTTGCAATAACGTTAAGTATAATTATGGCTTTTGTGCAGCCTCACAGAGTCGCTAGCGTGGATTTTAGCCTTGTTTTAACCCATCTCTTAAAGGATAACTTCGGTATTTTTCAACCTGGACCCTATTTCCCCATGTGTATGTGTGTGTATGATTGACAGCTGCAACTCGTTTTAAAATTGGTGCGGTATTGAGATACGCGAATGCAGCCGGCAGCTGCAAAACGAGTTATAACGGTAGTTATAGGGGCATAATGGTAAAAGTAAAAGTTTGTACATTAATAGTCCGGCTCACATCACCAGTGTAATCTCTGTCAACAGTATGCTTCACTTACTGCTGCTGTGTGTCACGACATCTCGCGGGATCTTTGTTTGTTGCCGGAAGAAAACAGGAGTCATGCTGAGAGCCAGTCTGAGCGGAGTTAGCTGTCCCGGAGTTCAGCTGAAAGTTTTACTGCAACTATTGAAAACAATGGTTCGTGTTTTTGCGTCATCGAAGTGCAAGAACAGGATGTCGTGCAACACCCTGTACAGCTTTTACAGGCTGACTTTGTCGCACAGCAACATGCTGAAGTTGTGGCTAATTGTGCTACAACTGGATGCTAACTCTCCT